>JBAMHW010000001.1:37529075-37539476 GCA_037177495.1 Rhadinocentrus ornatus | reverse complement strand
TATGTATATGTGTATTTACATTGTTGTAATCGGTTGTAATCGGATCAACCAAGATATTTTGATAGTTGATGTCTGTGTGACTGTGGGATACAATGATGGGGTGTTTTTAAATTGCTTTGTTAAATACTTTACTGTGTGAATACTTCTTTTACTTTAATATGCAACATTTTTTCATCATGTAAAGCATTTTGTGTTGCCTTTGGCAAGAAAAGCGCTTTATAAATTAAAGTTTGAGGTGAACTGATTTACAGCTGCACTTTAATTAACTGTTTAACAGCAACTGACAGAACAAGACAATCGCATTTTTAATAAATAACAAATACAAAGGCAAATATTCCACTCTTGGAATAGCTTGAATGACACAACTATAACACACATAAATTATTTATTTGATGGTGTACAAGGTGTCCGAACTAATGGGCATTTAAGATGAATTTTCTTCATTTTTATATAACTATAATAACACACAAATACAACATTAACATAGTTTCTACCAGCTTTAAATGTTGTCCTACATTTACCTAACTTTCCGTTTTTCCACTCAACCAAGGATGCCTGTTTTTAAATTCCTCCCGCCCACCAGGAAAAGCTGCAGCAGCCTCTTAGCGGCCATTAGGCTTCCTTTCTGAAATGTCAGCGTTAACTGCAGTGTCCCCCGAACCGACAGGAAACAAGTAGCAGCACACTTACTGAAACACTGAAACAGTCTGATTTAACTTTGTTTTCAGTTTTTTTTCTCCACGTTCCCTCTCCACTAACTACTCGTACCGCCAAAAAAAAGTCTTCTTCTTTTTCTGCTGCTTCTTCTCATCCGCTACTCTTTAATTCGCGGTTGTCTAGCAACCAGCCGATTGGAACGCAGGTCGGGATCAGGACAGACGCCCAAGCTGCGTCGGCTCAACGTTACATTTAACGTAATTCCTCGTGGTCTAAACGGGCCAGCTTTGTGGCTCATATATAACCAGGAAAGTGAAAGTTATGTCACAAAACCTTGTTGATACGTGTCTTTGCGCATTTTTTTGTGGTTATACGGAAGTGTGAGACTTTTTCTAGCAGGTATACGGCATATACCTGCGTATCACGTAGACTACACCACTGCTTCGGAAGGCATTCTAACTGAGCTCAGGTGCTCTCAAAGGAAAAGACACCCCCCATGCATGTTCACCTTTGATAAACTGGGGAACTGGGGTTGGTGGTGGTGTAACCCAGGTAGTCCAACCCCCCCTGACTTACACATTGAAAAAGTTGTACATGAATATTTGTCTTTCTGTGTTGGTTCTGTGATATATAAGCAATACATAAACCCTGCGTCTAGCACTACATGACAGCACCTGGGTCCAACTGGACTCACAGCAGTCTGACTACTACTTAATTACGATGTCGCACCCTATTTGAATTCTTGCTTGTGTTGTTATTATTCTCAAATGTAAGTCGCTTTGGATAAAAGCGTCTGCCAAATGACTGTAGAATAGAATAAAATAGAATAGAATACATTGAATTTGATTAAATGTTCTCACCATTCTTTTTCAGACCAGCTGCTATGTGTTTCTAGCTTTTTTTTTGGGAGGTCTGTAACAATAAAAAATGGGAACAAGAATAAAACAGTACATGGTTCTCACCATGTCTACCAAAGTTAAATAAACCCAAACAGAACATATAAAGTTGTATTTCACTCATTTTTACAAGCGGCATACATTGTGTTAACACTCGACTTTCGTGAAGTTCATTATATCCGCCTTTCCTACCAGTTCTGCCAACCTAAAAAACACGTCATTACTTCTAACTTTGCTTTGTAAATCATTTTTTGCCATATCGGTTTCTCCGCGGGTGTTTTGCCAACTCCATTCTTTTTCTAATGTCAGTTCCAGTGCTGTGCCCTAAAGTGAATGTCTGACCAATGTCTGTAATTAATCCATGTTATGTCGGTTTTTTACCGAGAGGAACAGCTGCAGACCAGAGAGAAAACTGAGCGATACAGCGTTAACAAGCTGTGCGGCAGCCGTCTAATCAGTTTCTGCCAGACATTCCCTTCAGGGCACAACACCTGCACGGAAGCAGTGGATGGAAAGCAGTGTTGGCTTCTGGGTAGTGTAGTTCTTTTTTTTACTTGGTTACAATGTAGTTTTATTGAGCGAAAACTACAAAACGGCGGCACAAGTCTTTTTTTGTTTCTTTGTTTTGTTTGGTTCCCCCTCCTGTCTGCTCCCATTAACTTTTTATTCTGTACCGTCCCAATCACGTGATTAATAGTGAATATGACTCCCTTCCCCCAGGAATCCTGCGGGAATCCCGTGACCCATGGCATTCCTGAAAAAATGTCAGCCTTTACTTTACACGTCAAAATATAACAAAAATTCAAACACACCTCTTAGTAGTTCACACACAAACTCTCATATATACAAACAAAGCGCATGTGCACTCCCCCACCTGCCCATACACCATTCTGTACGGACATGAACTCCCATCCCTAGTTACTAGTTTTCATTAATTCAAAGTTCAGTTTACTCAGTTAAAAATGAATAGTTCACCTTCATAGTTTATCATTTAAATTTTGAACTAGTTCAAAGTTCAGGCAGGCAGTGTGAGCTGGATCATCCCTGTTGGCAGGGGTCTTGCTCTGATCTAATGCCTTTTTTTTAATTGTCAAGGACTTGCAGATATTTTCTCAAATTGGATGGAAGCTTGAATTGAATTGTCGGTTTGTTGTGTGCAATGCATGCTGGGTAACATAGTGTGAAGTCAGCATAGTGCCAGAAAATGTAGGCAGTGACTGCCTACTGGGATCTCACATAATCTAAACAAGTTCCCATTCAAGTACTTTATTTACATTTACATCGTATTTAGTTTAATGTTTGTAAAAAATAAATGTGTTCAATGAACGTGTTCATTCATGTACAACAGTGGACTCACAGTAAGAAAAAAATAGTTTATTCTAAATAAATAAAAACCCTGCAGCTATTTTAGTAAAGTGATTACATACCAATAAAAACAGTTTTTATAATGATTTATTAAATTCCTCCGTCACTGTCCTTTGATTTTGTTACACACTGGACCTTAAGAGAACTAGACTTGTCTGTCCTTGTGTACCTCTGGTTTGCTCCTCCATCATGTTTGTCTCTGTCTTTTAATAAACTACTGTTATATATTTTTTCAAAGAAAAATACATTCAAGAGTGATAGAAAGAAGTAGTAAATTTGACAGATTGTAGTAAGTCTTTAAATATGTGTGCATAAATGCAACTACCCAGCAAAAGAGCTGAATTCTTTAGAGTAATTACATGAATGCAGATAATCTTCTGTTATGCATTTTAAAGGACCCAGTCATCTTATTTCAAGGACATTATCTACAACCGAACATGTTTCAATAGATAGACTGATGGATTATTAATTACCTTTTTTGAAGTCATCAGTGCCTGCAGTCATTATCAATCAATAGTCTAAATAATTCCTGAACACAGAAACGTTTCAGCAAGAGTTTGAAGACTGTGCTCCCACATTGATTTAACTCCTTAGAGGTCTGGTCCATATATCACCCATTTGCCTCCTTATCTACCCAAACTGTCCTTTTTATTGCAAGAATTCTTTATTTCATCCCATGAGTGATTATTCCACACCATGTTACCACTTACCATTGCTTTCACCCCAATGCAGTGGGTGAAAAAAAAAATACTTTATCTGCACACTATGTCACATTTTATTTTTTTGTTGTGTTTTGTTTTTTTCTCTTTCTTTTTCTTTTTTAAAAAAGTTTTATATACATAAGGATAATTTGACAGATCATCCTGGTCATTGATATCCAATTTGCAAAAATGACTCATTTTGTGACTTGACTCTCCATTTTGGCAGCTCAGAATCTCCCAGCCTTCTCCTACATCCTGCATTAATTTAAGATGAAGTGAAGAGCTGCAATGGAGATTTCCCCTGTGGCAAGATGGAGATGTTTTGATTAATACAAGAGAGACCACAAGCTGAATGGGAAGAACACAGGAAAGGAGGACAAGGGGGTGAAATAAAAGGAGGGAGCAGAAGAAGACTGAAATGGAATGGTAGAGTGTAGAAAGAAATGATGATGGGAGACGCGAGGACACAATCTAAAGTGTTGTGAGGGCTTCCAGTTCACTAGGTTTTGACTGATATCTTTCAGGAAATATTACAGACAGCAATAAAATTTTGTACTGTTATTTGGATCCCAAGGGGACAAGTCTTGATAACCTCCTTGAACCCTGACATTTCATGTTTGTGTCACCACAAGACAAGTTTAACACTTGATGCATGACTGTTAGACCTGATGTCTACTAAAAAGATTAGAGTGGACTTTGGTATAAATGTTTTCTACAGGATTATTCAACATTTAAATGATCTATTAACTTTCCCTCAGGAATTTTCAAATAAATAAATAAAACATTTAGCTTTGTAGACGAGTATTTTTAAAACTGATATTAGGATGCAGTCCCTCGAGAAGTGGGTATATTCTTAATTTTTTTGCCTTTTTTTAGTAGCACGGCAAACACCTTTCAAGAAAAAGTGAACTGTAAGATTACTCTAATTACTCTTTTTCCCAAAAGTCCATCACAAGCATTTGCTACTTGTCACATTATTTCTGTTGCTCGATCTCACAGATGAGGGGTTATGAAATTGCAAAACTAATACTGGCCCAGAGACTAGAGAGACAGTTATGCATGTAGAGTAAACTATTCCTTATTTTCGATGGAATAATGGATTACTGGAATAACAACTATTTTCTCACGTGATCAGGAGAAGTTTGTCCTACAAATATAACTGTATGCACAGCTGTTTGTGCGTGGTCCATTTGTCCCACATACAGTACATCCAAATGGACACACCCACACAAACAAACAAGATTTCTCAGTGTCCACTGTTTCAGAAGTCACACCAACTAGCAATCTATCTAATTTTACCCAAATCTTTGTTTTGGATCCCAACCAGGCATTCTTGGATTTAAAATCTTTTTGTTTGACAGTCCACATGTCTGGCCAGTCTACAGAAAAAAAACAACAAATGACTGAATTACAGGCTATAAATTTAATGAGAGAAACAATGACAACCCATTTAATATGTAAAGTTGTCATCCATTTTATTTTATTTTTCAGCCTAAACTGTCAATTACACACAATATAAATGTAGCTGCTGTATATTCGTGACTGTCAAGCCCTGACATGTTAACAGCATTTACATTTCCTCATCAGAAGTTGTACCTGCATCTTTAGCTGTGGGCCAAGAGGCAGCATCTCCTTCCCTGCGAGCGTCCCTGCAGGGGTGGGGGGACCAAGCGGGTGTGGGTGTCAGGCTTATGTTTACAGAGCTGCTGGCTAACTCCATCGGTGTAGCATCGCTAACATTAGCTGAGCTACTGGTTTCACACTGACGTTTATAACTGTCAAAGCTAATTTAAGTCTGAATTGTTCATTTCATCAGGTATTCCAAAGGTGAACATTTTAAAGTAAACTTGTAAACGGTTCGTATTGTTTTCCTCGGCTCGGTCGTCCAACTCTACCTCTGAATGATTCATCAGTTCTCTTGGCTAATGGAAGTTAACCAATTAAATCAGTGCAGCAGTGAGTACTAGCAAATTAGAGGCAGAGTAGGGTGGGTCATGGATAGAACCAAATCTTGAAAATGGGCTGTTCAAAACGGAAATCCGGATTCAGAAATCCTCTGGGGGCGATAAGATCTGCCATAATTCCTGGTGGCCCTATGAATTTTGTCTAATAAAAGTGTTATACCCTTTAAGGTCTCTCGCCGTTGCCCGAGAGGATTTCCTGGGCTCCCAGCTGCAGGGATTTATCCCGGCCCGGCGCTACATTTTTGGCATTGTCGGCAGGATCTTCTCTAGGCATTTACGGCGTGCTAGACAAGGAACCATAGGGGTAAAGGGCTTTTGGGGGCTCCATGGGTGCCCTGGAAAGGAGAAGCCCGGAGCAGTTCTCTGATTGGCATGCTCTGATAGAGCATCTCAGAGTATAGAGTCTGAGTCTGAACGTAGCCCAACAGGTTGACTTTGTGTTGATTACCTTGCAGGGGGATGCACGACGGGAGATCTTGTTGTTGCCGGTAACTGGGCATAATACCCCTGATAAGATCCTGAAGGCCTTGAAGGACCTGTATGGAGACCAATCCTCCAAGGTCCAGCTCCAAGCCCAGTTTTTCACATGCAAACGGGGGGGAAGGGGTGGGGGCTTTTGTTCTGGGGCTGCGTTCGTGCCTTGCTAGGTGTCAAGCTAAAGAGCCAGGGTCAGAGGAGGCCACCAAGGAGATGTTGCGTCTTGTGGCTGGGCTGAGCCCAGGGCCGGTGCAGGTGGAACTGCAGAAATTGGTGAGACGAAGCCCCACCCTTAAGTTTGCTGACCTAATTGTCAAGGCAAAAGCGGTTGAGCGGGAGCTGCATGGCATAGCGGAGAAGGTTGACACCCAATGGGTTTGTGTGCCGATGCCGACTCAGACGAGCACTCCTATGCCAACGGCATCTGCAACAGAGTGGCAGGAGGCTCTGAAGGCAAAAGTATTGATGGAGGTGAGACAGCAGCTCTCCTCCTTTAAAAATTACATCTTGGGTGAGATGCGGAAGCAGTTCTTTCAGGATCCACTTCCACGGCCCTCGAGGCCTTCCACCGGGGTTGATAAGCCTCGGAGGACGGGTGAGTCATCGGGGAGGTGGTGTGGGAGGTTGCTGCGGTGGGATGACCAGGGGAGGCCGATCTGCTTGCAGTGCGGACGCCCCGGTCATATGAAACAAGACCGTCCCCCCGGTTCAGCCCCACAACAGGATTTTTGACTGCCTTAGCCACTGTGGGGCAGGTGGCTGAGGAAGGGGCGCAGAATGAGGATTCGCTCAAGCGGTTAAGTTGCCGTATGTGGGTTATGTCCAGGTAGATTTTGAATTCGGAAGGGTAGTGGTGCGTCAGAGGGGTGTAATCATAGTGGAGGATGAGAATGGTTCATCCAACTATGGGATACTTGGTATGACTGTCATCAGCCATTGCTGGGAGACGTTTTTCCAGGGTGGTAATAATGGGCTGACAGCCTTTAAATCCACCCTGTCCCATGGCACCAGGCTTTTAGAGTGTTCCGTCATGTCCGAGTTGCAGAACCATTCCAGGATTTTCAGGGGACTGCCTGGTTGCAGGCCCGGGGAGAGGGTGGTTTTGGCTCCCCAGGCAGAAGCCTTACTATGGACCTGGGTTCCCCAGGCAGCGGGGAAGTCTGGCTGCTGTTTGGTGTAAGATTTGGGGGATAGCGCCAGTAAATGGAAGGTTGGAAGGGCAGTGGTGCAGATGCAGGCCGGGAGGTTGCCTCTGCGTGTGTGTAACCCACATTCCTACCTGGTGGAGCTACCCCTTCACAGGTCACTGGCCAGGGTGTTACAGCTTGACCCCTCGGAGGTATATGGCCAGAGGATTCTGGTATTGCGGCCTGCAGGGGGAAATGAAGTGGAGGTGGATATCTGCTCCATCAGAGCTCCTTCTAGTGGTGATCACCCTGCACTTGCCATCCAGGGTGATGGGCTGAGCAGGAAGCAACAGGACCGGCTGACGGCCCTGTTGCAGAGATGGACACATATTCGCATCTCACAATGAGGATTACGGACGTACCAGTGCAGTTTTGCACTCTATACCGACGGGTGATGCCCCTCCAGTGAGGAAGCGGTACCGCCCTATTCCACCCAGCCTCTATCCAGAGTTGTGGAGGCTGTTGCAGGGGATGCTGCTAGTGGGGTGGTGACTGAGAGTTCAAGTCCGTGGGCAACCCCAGTGGTGTTGTTCCGGAAGAAGGATGGGTCGTAGCGGTTTTGTGTTGATTACCGCAAGCTCAATGCCGTCACCCACAAAGATGCATTCCCGCTGGATAGAGGAGTCATTTACTGGGTTGACGCAGTCTAGGTCAGAGGTCCCCAAACCTGGTCCTCAAGGCCCACTATCCTGCAGGTCTTAGATGTCTCCCTGCTACAACACACCTGATTCAAATTAATGGCTCATTAGCAGACTTGTGCAGAGCGTGTCAGGGAGATGTTTAATTTGAATCAGGTGTGTTGCAGCATGCAGACATCTAAGATCTGCAGGATAGTGGGCCTTGAGGACCAGGGTTGGGGACCTCTGGTCTAGGTGGTATTCAATGCTTGGCTTGGCCAGTGGGTTTTGGCAAGTCGCGGTTAACCCCCGTGACAAGGAGAAGACTGCCTTTACAACACCCATGGGTCTGTGGGAGCGCATGCCCTTTGGGCTCTGCAATGCCCGGCTAGAACAGCATGGGTTGAAGCTGCACCCACAGAAGCGCAAGCTGTTTCAGCGGGAAGTTCGTTACCTTGGCCACATTGTGGGGCAGAAAGGCGTCGCAGTGGACCCAGAGAAAACGGCGGCAGTGCAAGAGTGGGAGGTGTCCACTACAGTCTAGAAGGTTTGCTCGTTTCTTGGGTGCGCGGGGTATTATTGGCGGTTTGTCCCTGGTTTCTCCAAGATTGCGGGCCCCTTGAACAATCTGTTAAAAGGTTCCATAGGGGGCCAAGACAGCCAGGATCACCTGGACTGGTCGAGTTGCCTTTGAGAAACTCAAGCAAGCTCTCTTGCAGGCTCTGATTCTGGCGTACGCAGATTTTCGAGCTTCCTTCCGCCTCTACATTGACGCTAGCCTGCAAGGGTTGTGCGCGGTGCTGGCACAGGTGCAGGAGGGGCGGGAGAGAGTGATTGCGTATGCCAGTCTTAGTTTCCATCCAGCGCAGCTTAACGATTAGAACTACAGCTTGTTCAAGCTAGAGTTGCTTGCCTTGAAGTGGGCCGTTACCGAGAAATTCAAGGATTACCTCTGGGGAGCAGCAATCTAGGTGTACACGATAATCGACCCTTAACCCATTTGCAGACGGTCAGTTTGGGGGCAACAGAGAAGAGGTGGGTGGCCCAGCTGGCGAACTTCACATTCAAGCTGTGTCACAGACTTGGCTCTGGAAATCAGAACACTGAGGCCGTCTCCAGGTTACCTGAGGCGGCTGAGAGCAATATGGTCGAGGGTTTGAGTGGGATCAGCCATGAGGGAGGGGCAGCAGGCCCGAAGGCTTCAGGGGAGGAAGGCCTCAGTGAGGGCTGGGAGAAGTCCCAAGAGGCTAACCCAGACTTAGGGCGTCTGAAGCGGTGGAAAGAGCAAGGTAAATCTCTCGAGCAGTTGGTTTTGACTGATTTTACCCCCAGTGGCCGGAGGCTGGCGAGGGAATGGGATCGGTTACACCTAAAGGAGGGCCTTCTGGTGCGGGAGAGCAAAGACCCCTTCACCGCGCAAATTCTCTGCCCAGTGGTGGGGCCCAGTGGGGAGCACCCAAGGGTGTGGACCGCCTTACACCAGGCATTTGGTCATGCACGCAGGCAGCGCATGTTGCAGGTCCTGCATTCCTGTGTGTATTGGATGGGCATGGTCGAGGATTCCCACTACTGGGCTGCTGAGTGTCAGCCGTGTATTGTGGGGAGAGCTGGCCCGTGGTGAGTCACTACCCATTTGAGATCTTGGCTCTAGATTATCTTTCTCTAGGGCGGGTTGGGGACGCCCTCCCGTACATGCTGGTTATGACGGATCTGTTCTATTTACGCAACGCCGACAGGAAAAACAGTTGGTATCCGTCGTATACCTGCGACTACACCACTTGCATGATCGGTAGAATCGTCATTCCCTATTTGTAGAACACTGTGCCTATAGGCCTTGTGATGCAATGCTCAAGGGGCAGTTAAACACCTTGCAGCATCACCATTGCAAGTGGTGTGAGGATCCAAAGTTTTTCCATTGTTGGCAATACCCACAAACCTACTCAAATAGTATGAGTGAGCTTGAGAGCAGAAAAAGTATATCTCTGGTCTGTCACTGGCCACATAGATTGCTCAAATGATTGATCCACATCTGACATCTTTGAAAAGTATAAGTTTGGCCACATTACACACAATATATAATAATTAATGACATGACAAAAGTGCAGTGGCTAAGGAGTTGGTGGGCATTCACCTATCAGTGACTGCTGAGATTAATCGTTGTACTGAAAGTGATAAAATAATTATTGCTCACTTCTTCTGTTTGTTTAATGATGTTAAATTGTCCTGCCATTAAACTTGTCTAGTCTCTTCTTTGGTAATACCGTTGCAGGCAATTAGCAATATTTAACATTTTGTAGCAGTTCAGTTTCTAGCTTGTTAAAGGTGAACCTTCGAAGAATTTGAACTTACTTTAGATGTCTCTTTAAGCAGATGAAAATGTATTGATGCTGCCTGGAAGTGTGAATACATGAATCACAATGTACTCCCCACTTAAAAGTTACAGTGTATAGCTTTTTTGTCTTTTTTTGTTAGCAAAAATCAAGAATTGCTTTCATAAATACGTATTTTACCAAAGTCTAATCACAGTCCCATCCAAA
>JBAMHW010000001.1:37507405-37520831 GCA_037177495.1 Rhadinocentrus ornatus | reverse complement strand
TTGAGTGACAAGCACTTCAATAAGCCATCCACACTCCCTTTCACTGAGGATGTGCAGCGTCTTCACCAGCATCTTGAGAATACAGCCAATTCCGCATCGCAGAAATTAAAAGAATACCCTTCAACACAAGCCTATGGGGATCTGAGCAGAACAACTCTGGCTAAGATCATTTTGTTCAACCAACGAGGAGGAGGAGATGTTTAAAAAATGACCTTGAAAGGCTTTCTTCAGAGGGACACAGCTGCCTTACATAAAGATGTTGCTGATGGACTAACTAAGTTCGAACAAAAACTGTGTTCACATTTCAGTCGTGTGGAAATCAAAGGTAAAAGGGCCCGGAGAGTTGCTGTCTTGTTATCACCAGACATGGTTGAATCCTTGACACATCTCATAAACAGAAGACTAGAGTGTGGAGTCCTAGAAGAAAACCCTTTCCTGATCGGAAGACCGAACTGTTTGACTCCTTTTAGAAGTCAGGACTGCCACAAAGACCTGAACTCCTTAGGTCCACGCAGCTGGGCAAACATGTTGCAACCTTGTCCCAGTTTTTAAACCTGAAAAATCATGAACTGGACCAGGTTGCTGACTTTCTGGGGCACAATATCCGTGTACACAGAAAGTATTACAGACTTCCGGAGGCTACAACCCAGCTTGCAAAAATATCAAAGCTGGTTCTTGCCATGAAAAAGGGGACATTTGCAGATCTTAAAAGGGAAAACGCTTTAAGAGGAGATTGAAATTGAAGGTATTTTGTTGTTTATATTGTATTGTAAAAGTAATTAATCTTTTAAGTATTCCTGACTTGAAATACATAGCATACATTATATCATTTATCATAATACATTTTTAACATAGCAAATACAGAGAATTTGCTGTTTAGCATTCTAAATGTTAAAAATAATGCTTACATTTTTTTGACAGATAACTTAGACTTGACTGACTCTGGCCAAAGTGAAGACAGTGAGATGGATGAGGGACACCTTCCAATGCACACAAAAAATGGTAAATGGACATTGTTAAATTTCGATGGAAATTGTAGGATAGTTTTATGCATCGTCTGTCGTGGTGGCCTAGGAACGCCTCAGGATCCCCCCGGATGAGCTGGTGAATGTGGCCGGAGAGAGGGAAGTCTGGGTTTCCCTACTTAGACAGCTGCCCCCGCGACCCGAATCCAGATAAGTGGCAGAAAATGGATGGATGGATTGATGGGATAATTTTGATACACATAACATAGTTGTTATAAATAAATGTCAGGATTGGGAGTAAAGTGTAAGTTTTAGGTACTTGGAAGAACTTATTTTTCTCCAGAACTGAAGTTGATATACTGCATAAGCTTTTCTTGAGGGATCTCTAAAATTTGAAGTCCACCAACAACACTAGGCAAAAGTCCAACCGAGTCAGTACAAAATATAGTTTGAGACCAGCTGGCATTTTGGGTTACTTCAGCAGCTGAGTTATTCTAGCTTGCTTTATGGTGGAGGAAAAGATACCAGATATTAGAAAGCAATTAATATTACTGCAGATTGGATTGTGGAGAGTGTGCTTTGCAGGATGTTGGTAGAGATTAGATCAAGAGGACAGGTTGTGGTTGTTGAGTGTAGTAGAAGTTTGAAGATTTCACCATGTGTGTTTGATAACGCAGTGTGGAGCCAAAGCAGTAACACAGTAATAAGTCTGAAGCTAATTGAATTGACTTTAAATAAATAACTTTATTAAATGGCATTTTAGTGCAAGTGAAGATAGTGTCGATGAGAGAAAAAAAAGTTTTGTTAGAAAAAACAGGTTTTGCCCAATGATGATAAAAATTTTGGCCCTCCACTCAGTTTGTCTGAGAATAAACAAAGTTGCCAACCCATGCTTTACAGTAATACATTGATACATACTCAGTGATAATCTTTGGAATAGTATTTCATATGACCTGTTGTGGTTTTCATCAATTTCAATTACCTTTACAAGTCTCTGGTTCCAGTAATATGGTTAAAATTGTTGGATAATGCATACAATGTGAGTGCTTACATTGAACTAAAACATTCATACTTAGCTCCAGACAGGGAGAAAACTAGAGGGCTACTCAAGGAAACATTCTGCACCTTAAATGGTATGACTAACCAACAACATGTCTAGTGGTAGTTATTACATGTTTAACCTGTCACTGCTTGTGCATTTTATGTTTACTTATTTTTTTCACACAGATGGAGACTCGACAGGAGAGGGCACATCACAAGGTACAAGAATAATAAAATGTTTGTTTTTATTAGACTACTGGATCATTTATGGAACAGAATTTTATGTGACCTGTTTTTTACTTTAGTTTAGTTTTTTTTTTATTAGTCTTAAGGGCTTTACGTTTCTTCAGTTCCAGTAATATGGTTCATGGTGTAGGCTAACACATACAATTTGAATGTTCAAATTGATCTAATATATTTATACTTTGTTCCAGGAAGGGAGAAAACCAGGGGACCTCTTCAGGAAAATCTTAGATCCTCAAATGGTGTGACTTACAACCAGCATGCCTAGTGATGATTATTACAGAAACGCAGAACTAGATGCAGTGTAATAATTTTAGATAGCTCAAATACACATAGTTAGGTATAAATTAGTCAGGATTATAAGGGGAATTAATGTGTCAGGTACTTGAAATATTTTAATTTCTGTTATACTGAAGTAGGGCTGCCAAGATTAGTCGATTAGTGGTGATTATGTAAAAAATTTTGATAAACCACTATTAACCAACATAATCTTTTTTTTTTATTATTATTATTATTAGCTTTGTTTTTCCTCTCAAAAGTGCCACTGTACCTTCTCCTGCCTTGTCTGGCCTTCTGTCCTTGACATTCATGTGCAGGAATGGTAATCAGGGTCAACTGTGACATCACCGAATAAGTTTTGCCCAAACAGTATCATGCCAAGCCGGCAGTAAAGCTTGTGGGTTTGAGGCAATTCACAAAAATTCAATATGCAATGCAAACTCTGCAACGTTGAACTTTCTTTCCATGGCAGTACGACGGTGATACACGAGCATCTTACATAAAGCACATTGTTACAGTTTCAATTCCTGGCGAAGAGGGACATTTGTCTCAGTAAGCTAACTGGCTAGTTTGCTGATAACATCAACTGTAAGCTACTTGTATTGATAGCCATAACATTAACAGTAGTGATGGTGATGCCATAATGTTATAATAGTGATTTCATGTTTGATAAGGAAAGATGATAACGCTAGTTAAGCTATAAGCCCTGAGAAGCCATGCACATTTTGCCTTTGAACGCCCCTCAACTGTAGTAAAATCACTTCAACTCAAAGATTCAAGGCACTCTTTGCTTTAATAAAATGGATAGCCTACATATAGCCCATGAAATAAACATGCACACACAATTAAGATTGAGTAGACAGAATGGTTGTATGGTTTTATGTTTTTCTACTTATAGTTGAGGACTCAGCTGGAGAAGGCACATCACAAGGTACCAGAATAATAAGTGTTTTTACCAGGTTATTTAATGAAAATCTTTTTGAAAAGTATTTCATCTGATCGGTTAAGGTTTTTATTAATCTTCATATCTTCAGTTCCAGTTACATGGTTCAAATTGTGGTATAAAGCATACAATGTCAGTGCTTATACTGAATTAAATTTTTTATATTTAGCTCAAGAGAGGGAGAAAACCAGGGGACCTCTCTGCACCTCAAATGGTATGAGTAACCACCAACATGCCCAGTGGTAGTTCTTACATGTGTAAACTATTATTGCTTGTGCATTTTATCTTTACTTGCCTATTTACAGATAAAGACTCAGGAATAAAGGGCACTTTCCAAGGTAATAGAATGATAAAACGTTTGTATTTACCAGACTACTCAATGATTATCTTTGGAACAGTATTTTACATGATCTGTTTTGGCTTTCATCAGTCTACATGTCCTCAGTTCCAGTAATGTGGTTCAAAGTGTAGGATAATGCATACAAATTGACCTAAGATAGTAATAGTTTACTTTAAAGAGGGAGAAAACCCAACAATCTTTTAAGGAACTTTCCGCCACCTCAAACAATATGATTAACCACCAGCCATCTGTGGAGGAACCTATGTAATTACCACTGTAATTATACAAAAGAATTCTTATCAGCATGCTTATTAATAATTATGTTTGTCAAATCACTATCAATGTTTGTGTCTTTATCACATGCTGGAGAAGGTATATCAAAAGGTGCCACAAAAATAAATGGCAACTGTAGTTTTGTATAGCAGTATTTTAACACGATCTATGTTTTTTATCTGTCTCGAGGATTAAACTAATTTTCAGTTGAAGTAAGATGCCTTGAAGTATTGGGATATGCAGTTGTGATTATGTGGAAAATCTAAAGTACCAATAAAGTATGGACATCTACGAGTAAAAAATTTTGGTTTGTCCAGGTCCTTGGTACAGACATAGCAGACTCTTTTGTCCAACGTGAATTACATCTGAATGAGAACATCACACGCAAGAAATCGTACAGGAGGGGATAGCACAAGTAAGTGTTGGTTAGACTGCTGTGATTCCAGTTGGACCAAAGTGCTGCCATGTAGTGCTAGAGGCAGTGCATTTTCCCCCCTTTTTCTCCTCTTCCTTAAAATGGTAACCATTTTAAATTACGGAATCAGAAATTATTGTCACAACATCTTGGGTGTACGTGCACACATCTTACGTAGTGCTGGGTTTGGTTAAAAAGAGCTGGACAAATCTCTTACTCATTCTGACAAGTAAAAGATTTAGAAATGCCACAATTTATAAATTATTTCATGAGTTATAAAATGAAATTCAGTTTTACCCAACAATTGAAATGTACAAATACTAACTCTGTCATTAGGTTTGACATGGACAATGTTTTCTTTTTTCCCCTTTTTATTTCAGCAGTTGTCAAAAACCTCTGAGAATAGCAAAAAGCCTGGAAAAGGGAAAAAGCGTGGGCAACCTGGTAAAAGCAAACACATTTATGAAACTTCCTTACTAAACTGACTGTTGTTAGTATAGAGGATATAGTTTATGTTTAATGTTTTATCTAGAAAGATTTTCCATTGAAATATCTAAATGATTACAGGGTTGGGGAAGTGGGAATCATAACTGTACTGCAAAGACACTTATCTGTAGCATTTCCTGCAAATGGAGCTGAAATGGAAGATCCTCGTAGAAAACAGAAATGTCCATGTTCTTCTACAGAGGTTGGAGCAGCGATGAGGCATTTTCGCAAACACATTGATGATGGGAAGCTCGCTTCTTTAATTAAAATTCAGCAATGCAAGAATGCTGAGCATCCCTACCTACGAAGTTGGTCTCTTCAAAATATAAAGAGACTTTGTTAGGAATCGTGGTAAAACGCTTCAAAAAAGAAAAGAAAAAAAACCCAATATTTTAAATATTTTATTTATAAAGTTTTCATTCCTTGAGACAATTCAAACAATGTTTTTTTTTAAGTTCCTCCAAGATAAGCACTTCTGAAAACTTCTTTCATACCCAAAAGAATAGGGGCAGGTGCATGCCCAATTATCTAATTCAGTTCAGCATTTGACTTGTATTTTAGACCTTGGACAGTGTTTTATGTCCAAGGCTTGTCAGAGTTATAAGTTATTTTTTCAAGCTTTAACTCTGTTAATACTGAAGTTTGAAAAAGAAAAAAGGCAGCATTATTTATTAAAATAAAATGTGCCTAAAACAAAGTTTAGCTTGGTTTGTTTGTTTTTTTCTTTTTTTCCTTTTGACCTGTCCTGTCCAGCATCATAGCAGGCCGAATGATGGGTTGGTTGCTGTGTTGTGCAGAGGGGAAGTTTTTTGGATATAAAGCTCCTCTTGATAATCTGTTATTTATTTACTTTGAATTATGGAATCTCTGTAATCGGAGGGGTCAGAAAAAAAGAAACACAGCAAAACGAAGCAAAAGGTAAAGCAGAAAGAGGACACAAAAGCACAACAGATGGAAGCAACGAGCTTCAATCCAAGGTAACACCAGACAACAAACTGCTGCACTTGTACAGAAACACACCAGAAAACTTCCTTCGGCTTTTACTGAAAAACAGATCTGACATTAATAAAGAGTTCCTCAATAATAACCAAACCAAAAAAAAAAAAAAACATATCACAACAACAACCGAAATACCAGATACATGCAGAGAAAAAACAAAACTATCTAAGATAAATTGCATGAGATCATGCAAATGCAATCACGCCTCCACAGAAGCTAGAGGTGGCAGACTAGGGCACCCCAGAGACCCGGGTCATCAGCAGCAATTCCGCAGCCCAAACCCAAGCCACCCCACAACGAAGACTACCCTGGTCCCACCCAGAGGGTGGCAGAGGTGTGTCCCAGCCAGAGCCACTATAATTTACCCTGACCAGTATGTGTGTGTGTGTGGACTCAGTTGGACAGCTGTTGGTGACGAGACTGCTTCGTCACAATGACCCAGAGCAGTTGGCTGCAAACGCAGAGTGAAAAGATTTAAGAGACATTTTGCAGTTGAAGTGAACTCTTACAATATTCTGATGGAGCCACTAAAAGATAAAAAAGTTAAAGTCTCTGATTCAGGAGCCCATCAAGTGTTGAGAGACGTACAAGGAAATGATGGAGAACTGGATCAGATGAAGCAATCTATCTTGCGTGTGCTGAGATCCGGTGTCCAACCAGTGAGGAGCAAACTCTCAGAAGTGTCTGGACTTGGAAGCAAGACCAAGGAGGAGTTTCTACAGACCACATAGCACATTAGTTGGAGCTGTTTCAGATGAGAGACCCTTAATATGATAAAACTAAAGGGGAAAAGTAAAAGAAGAGACAAAGGTCACCCCAGACTTAAAGAGAAAGAAGTCAGGATAAAAAAAAGAGGGGGAAAAAAAAGATCAACAGGGAGAATAAATAAAAAAATTAGAGGGACAAAAAAACATAGATTGAGGAAGTGTTTTAACTTTATCATACAGTAATGAATAAATTAGAGGATGATCATAAAATCTACTGTGTGTTTTAAGCTATACTGAAATACCTTACAAATATCAAACTTGAACAGAAAATTGTCTTCTAATTATTGAGGAATTACTTTAGTTAAAGCGTTAATTAGAATAGGAAGTAAGGAAATGCTCAGACTATTGTAAAGTTTCTTTGTCGAGAACACATGAGCAGGTGTGGAAGTAATTTTATGTGTTTCATAATCATCTCTCACATATACTCATAATATATATATTAATGTATAATATATTCATTTATATTCATTTTCTTTATTTATTTATTACTATTGATTTATTCAGTTTGGTACAGGATATTTTAGCACATTGAAGTGAGTCTTTCTTTTCTGGGTTATAGTGCGTGGTTGTTTTCGGTTCGGACTGACCACATCAGTAGCAGTGGCATCAGTAGCAGTGCATCAGGGAAACACCCCCTCTTGGGGGCGGTCTACAAGAATAGCTTCAGTGCTGAGGCTTTTAGGGACCTTTGGTATGCCAACCACAGCAGCGACACCACCTGATGCCAAAGTGAAAAACTTTTCTCTTGTAAATCAGAGTAATCCATTTTAAGTCTCATCTAGGCTATTGGGGGTTTCCTGAAGCTTCTTATGAGATTGTTTAATTGCAGGATGAATAGACAAAGTGTTTAAAAAATTATCTCCCCCCTGTGTTTTGCAGGAATGGAGTATTTGTGCCAACCACAATGGATACTTAGCTTTTCATATCCAGATCTGGACACAAGCACAAAAAGTGGAATTCTTCACATTTGATCCCTCAAGAATTACCTCCTCCTCTCTGACTTCATGCAGCGGCTCCATAAAACATGAAGGTTTGAGTTTGTAAGTTTGTAAAGGAGGCTGAATTTTTTAAAAAATATTTTGTTCCAGTGATTTGTAAGTTACCAGGAATCAGTGTTCCTAAATTTCTTGCCAGTAAAGATAAGAAAAAAGAAGAAAAATGCAAGCAGAAGAGGGAGGAAAACAGGAAGCATCCACATGGCAGCAAAGCAGGAAGTAAGTTTTAATAATTAAATTATAACAGTGATACCCATATAATAATATTGTCCTTATTATGTTACATAATCGATAAGCTGAAGTTATACAGTAATAAGAAAATAAAATAAATAATATTGATAACAATAATAAAAACAATGACAATAGCAACAATTATAACAATTATAACAGATATACCCGGTCTATATAATACTTCATTTCCGACCATTTCTGTACCATTCAAATACAATCTCTTTATATACTGATTAAATATTTGGATATTTGGAGACTGCCTGTGTTCTTCCTCCATCCTGTTCTAGTTTGACCCCACAGACAGACACACATAAACCTTTCCTGGTGCTTCTCATCAAGTATATTTTAAACATGTTACCTTCTAAATTATACCCCCCATCTCTCTGGCTGAAAAGGTTTTGTATATGGTATGGTAACAATCTCCTGCTAACTGTTAAACTAAACAGTACACACAATATTTACATGTAAATATCAGCATCCTGGAAAAGCCTCCACATGTAGCCCACCACTTAATTCTGATTTCACACCCTTTGGTAACCTTTTAATTAAAATGTTAATAAGTCAAGTTTGTTAATAATTATGCCTGTTATAAACTGCATACAATACCCCTCCCAAAAAAAAAATAAAAATGAATTGAATAAAAATAATCTCAGACTTTAAATGAGGAATGACAGACCAACGGAATCTTAGTGGAATCAAATTTACTTGCAAGAAGTTCAATTTAGCACAAAAACAGAATCAAATAAGCTTTGAGCAGAATACAGCCAGCTGTGAACTGAAGATGCAAATGTTCAGTCCAAGAGTTTAAACTGTGTTATCTTCTCAGCAAGGTCATGTTCAGCTTTCCCATGAGAATATTGAGTTAAGTATCTACTGACAATTTATGCACAGTCACAGCTACAGTGTAAGATTCACAGAATATAATTCACAAAATGTGCTTCGCAGAATATAATTATGATTCACAGAATATTCTTGCAATAGTCTTGAGAAGAAAACAATTATAATTATAAACTATGAACTTTATTGAAACAATTATAACTATGAAACTATTAACTTTATTGAACTTTATTTTCTTCTAACAGAAATAATGTCCGGGGCTTTGTGGTACCACATCCTAGCTCGCTTTTGTTGGAGCCCATCTGGAAATCTTTCCAGGAAAAACAATTCATATTTACTGCTGTAGAGTACACACTCTACAGTGTGTGTGTTTGCAGAACCGTATGATGCCAGAACAGGTGGGCTGGAGGAACCTGGCCCCATACATTTGCCTACCCACAGACTCAGAGTGACCCGGTGATGGTAGAGTGCAGAGGGGAGTCCTGAACACTTCTTCCTGCAGAACCGTGTGTCACAACTCGACCCCCACAAACAGGATTTCTTACATGAGATGGGTTTAACACTCATTTAATCGATTTATCAGTCTATCCAGAACTTCAAAGTATCCATACTCACTTCGGTACCCTGTGCACAATAAGACCTCAAACTAAACTAAAAAGTGAATGTGGCAAAATGGTTCAATGGTTCTTCAAAAGCTCTTTGTGTCATGTATGGGAGGTGGTGGTGAGGACCCAAAATGCAGGCAGTATCAGGCAGGAGGCAAAATGGTGCGCGTGACAAGGTTTATTTTTAAATAACTCAGGACAGGGATGAACCAAACACACATGCTCAGGCATACACAAGGATACACAAGGATCTGACAACCAAACTGAAACCAAGGGACATATATACACAGGGAACTAATTGGGAACAGGTGAAGTCAATCTAAATCAAACCAGGTGAACTAATGGGCCAGGGACAGAAAACATAGCACATAAGGGAAAACTTAAACATGACAAAACCCAGAACTATAAACAAAAACTCTAAACCATGATCACCAGACATAAACCCTGAAAACACCAAACTATAAACCCAGATCAAAACACAACAAACCAAGGAACAGATCAAAACCCAACACACAAGAAATACGGTGGTGAAACATGACACTTTGGTTATCTGTGTAGCCTCAAGTGTTCTTAGAAATATCTAAAAATATATATCTACAAAAATGTCTCTACATCAAAGCCAGTCGTTGCACTGGTGGTGGTAAATACAGTAATCATTCATGGTCAACACCCACAAACAAAATAATTTCAGGGTGCCCTCACAGGTCAGTCTGCACTGGTAAATGCACTTCAGAAAGCAAAAGCAGTGTTTGTTGCTGACATTGCATCACTGTGCTACCTTATTATTTGCACACCACATGTACTGTCTGAAATACATATTTTTAAAACAATATTAACTTTTAGAATAATTGCTTATTCCATTTTTATTTTTGGAGATAATATTATAGAGCTTGGTCACCAAGAGCTTAAACTGTGAGAAGAAACAAGAAAATTATATTCTTTAGGTAAAGAGTAAAGACACGAGGAATATATTGCCATACAATCTCTGCATTTGCCATCATAACAGGAACATTGTGACATACAGGATGTGGTGTTGTCAACCTTTGTCATTCTGCCAAATAGCTACAAAACCAGAGTATTCCACCATCGTAGCTAAAGAAAGCCAGGCTGAATCGGGAAAGCCTTGCTTGAATTAACACCATCTCTGAATTAAGGCTCTGAATTAAGAGACCAGAGTTTACTTATTTGTTTTCTCTTGTATGTTCATCTTCTCTCCTCAAATATTCAAACACATTTTTCCATCCTGTGTCCAGACAAACAGGTGATTCTGCAAAGTTCTGTCCTCCCTGAGATGGCAGGAGAAGACGTCACTCTAACCTGTTAAACAAACCCCCAAAGCTCTTCCTCCATCCTCATAGCTCCTTTCTACACAGATGACATCCTCATTGGGACTGAGGTGACATGACCCTCAAGAACGTTTCAAAGCTGAATGAAGGATCCTACACATGTAAAATCATCATGAGGAGTCTTTACCCAGCTGGCTGTTGATGAGAGGTAAACATCATCTACAGCAGTGGTTCTTCATCTCTTAACATCACATACCACATCAGAAGATTTTACACTCTCCAGGTACAATTAGGACTGACATTAAAATGTAGAAAAAGCTTCCATCTTCAATTAGGCCTCAGGCAGAAGCAGGTTAGTTCCAGATGTAAATATTATTTATGGTTGTGGTGGTTGTTTAATTACTTTTGATTTGGACTTTTTATGCCAAATTTTAAACAAAAGCATGCTCATCATATTAAGTTTTGGTATCCCTTTTTTTTCATACAACTTCACCTCCATGATCTGGGACCTCACCTATTAAACTGTGCGTAGTAAAGCAGACTACTGGTGTACGTAGGGAAAAAAGGAAACGTGATGCACAAAATCTTTCATATTTATAAAATCGTACGCATGCACGTTCCACGCCTGTTTCCATTTATAATCAGAACCAACTCTAATGTGGTCGCATGCAAGGGACCGCCTTGCCACGCCCACATGGTGGCTATATAAGCTCAGGTAAACACCTATAATAAATATTCATCACTCCTTTTACATGATGGCTAAGGAGGGAAAAAAAGAAGATTTTTTTCAGAATATGAGACAGAGATCCTGATGGAACACGTTGAAAAAAAAACAAGGTTTTAATTGATGAGCACGGCGTGGGCATTACCAGTGTCTGAAAGGCAGAATAGTGGCAGGAGATGGCAAATGCTGTCAATGTCATGTCAGAAGGCAAGACATGCCAGAGGCATTGGGTGGTGCGGCTGGATATTTCAGTTGGCAGGGCATCCATCTTCTAAGCGGGAGACCAAAGTTCGAAACCCACAAGGATGAACATTAACACTTTCCAGTTGGTGCCTTAGGCAAGACCCTTAACGCTACAACTCACGGTAAGTCGCTTTGGAGAAAAGCATCTGCTAGATGACAATAATGACAACAGTAAATCAGTCTTTTGGTTTAATTTCTAAAATAAATATATACAGATACATCTGAGATTGGTATCAGTTTATTTAGTGTTAAAAAATATTTTTGTCTAGTTCCTGAGTGTTTCAGCTAGGTGGGAGAGCTGTGATCGGAGAGGGTAAGGCTAGAGACTGTCTTGACAGAAATTAGAACAACAATAAAAAAGCATTGTGTGAGAATAAATAAATAAAAGGAAATCCACCTCTTGTGTGTTTTATAGGCGTTGCATCGCTAGACGCTCCAGTCTGCTAGGTCTCAGAATGAATGACCAAAGCTCACTTTTCGTATTTTCTTTTACTGACTGGTTGTGGTGATTTAGCATCATTAAACAATAAAAATGTTTAGATAAAAATATTAAATTTAATTTAAATTATAATGATAAGACCAGTTTAGGATAAATATGAAACATTTATTACTACTTTGACATGCATAATAAAAGAGGTCAATATTTACAAAGGTTAGAATGGAAAATTAATCAAACTGTGAAATGCAGAATATGATGTTCAAACCAGAAACTTATTTCAAGACCATGTTTTTTTGTGGAAGAATGGGGGAAAAAAAGGTGTGTAAGAAATTTAAACAAAAGTTAATTAACCTGTGGTGGTTATTAAACTAATGTTTAAGAAAAATTTAAATGATTTCTTAATCCTAAAAAGAAAGAAAAAAAATAGTTTAATCTGTTTAAGCTGGAAGTTTAACTAAGAAGCGAAATTACTTCACTAAAAACTGCTGTTAGACAACCAACGTTCCAGCAGAGAATTGATCCTGGCAGGCCTCGTCCGGTTCTGTTTGGATCGAGTCGACTTACGACCATTGTGGTGACTTTCCAGGGCACATTAGGAATACTGGTGGTTTGGACTCCCAAGAAGACCAGAAGATGTGTCACGTGGTGGTCTGAGGGTTTGGATGAGGAAGTTCTGCTGATGCGGTCTTGTCCTACGGCTCGGCTGGATCGGTGGTGTCACAGATAGTGGAATAGTGAATTGTTTGCGATAGGGTGGCAAAATCAAAAAAGTCCAGCTTTGGACCTGAAAAGGGAAAAACCGTATGAAATTGGTTCTAAAAAAGTTTGTCTGCCTGACTTAACCAGTTATCAAAATTAAAGATCAAAAAGAGGAACAATCATAAACTAAATTAGAAGCATCAACTGGAAAAGGCATAAACTAAACAGAGTTAATAGTCCAAAAAGAGCTAAATCAATCATGCATGCTAAGGATGCAGGCCAAACTTAATCTGTCGTGATGTTCTTACATCACAGCAAAACTCAACTCTTAAGCCTCATTTCTCTCTGTGGAGAGTGTCTGTAAGTGGCTCTGTGTCAGAAAAAGATCCAAAGTGCATCTTCCAGGAAAAACTCCAGTAAAACTTTAAGCCAAAATTAATTAATTTGTTCTCAATTTTACCACCAATTCCACCAAATCCACCAATGAGTGTTCTGTGGGTTTTGCAGTCATATCAGTTAACAACATGGGCTGTCTTAGGTCTTAGTGTTAGATTTTTTGGGGGGGGGGGGGGGGGGGGGGGGGGGGGGGGGGGGGGGGGGGGGGGGGGGGGGGGGG
>JBAMHW010000001.1:37459591-37470216 GCA_037177495.1 Rhadinocentrus ornatus | reverse complement strand
CCTCCGCGTTAGCTTTGAAGTCCCTCTCCTCATCAGCTGCCTCCATCTGGTAAATGCTCCACCCATGTACACTCTTACTTTCTCCCGGTTATTAGTTCTTTTACTTTTCTTGGCTATTTTTTTCCTCTCGCGGGCAAAGAGTATAGATGGTCCTCCATTTCAATGTAAGCTGGCAAGCTAAATCACCCACGGTCGTGTTGGCTTGTTTATACCAGCCTCCTCCTCCCCCCCGAAACAGCAGGGACTTGCAGGTAGGCACAAGGCTAACAAGTTTGTTCCCTTTTGGCTACTGTATTCAAAGATGGCGATGTCAGTCAGGTTTTTGGCCACCGAGACTGCTCCAGTTAAGGTCCTCAGTGACATCCACTTGAGCACAAATAGCGGAAACATTTCAGTCCTGGTACTGCTGGATCCACCAGAACATCTTAATAGACTGAAAAAATGAGTAGGACTTTTTGGTTTAACTGGTTTGAGTCCTATCTAAAAAACCATGACTACTAAATCTGAGTGAACAAAAATAACCTGTGGAGTTCTCCAAGGGGGCTACTGCTGTTCAACATCTACATGCTCCCACTTGCTCAAATTACAAGAAAAACAACAAAACATGTGGTAACATAGTTTGTTGTTACCACATGTTTTAGGATATTTTATTTTGCTGATGACACACAAATCTATATAACCATCTCAGCCACCAGGAGAGTTGGACCCCATCACTGATCAGGTGTATTTATCAAGTTAAAGATGAGATGTTCCACAACCTCCTACATTTTAATAAGACAAATCTGAAATAACCATTCTAGATGAAAAGTCAGCTTCAAACAGCGAAGTTAAAAGCAAAGAACCAAACCAGAAATCTTGGAGTAGTCATGGATTCAGACCGGATTTTCAGTATCACATTAAGACGGTTATGAAGTCAGCCTGTTTTCACACACTACCAAACTTTTACAGCTTTCTCACTAACGCGCCCCAAATTGATGGCTAATTCGGCTTCCATCTTGCATCCAAACTGTACTGTGCCAATATAAGACTTATCTTGACTCTGGTGTTATCTATTGTTCTGTCTTTTTCTCTCTCTGTCTCCTTTCTTTTTCCTCTCTTCCTCCAATAGTGTACTTGCTTGTCTTTACGGATTTTCCATTTGCTGCCTTTCATTAAAAACAACTATTAATTCATCACACTGGAACTTTGATTTCTGGCAGTTTAGCTTTTTCTGTTTTAGTTATTTCTGTATTTATAATGTACATTTTAATGCTTATTCTGCACCTGCTGCGACGCTATTAACATTTAATGTAAAGAACCTTGAATAGTCTTGTACATGAAATACAATGAGAAAATAAACCTGCCTTGCCTTAACCCTGTGGTTCCCAAACTGGGGGGCGGGCAAACAGGGGGGGCACAGCAAGACTAAATAAAAGTTATAGATTTACACTGCTAGCAAAACATGGACAAATTTGTGAAAGTATAAAAAGGGGCAAATGTGATGAATCAAGAACACAGATTTGAAGTACCAAAAAAAAAAGAAGAACATGTGATGAGGCTTATATTGCATCCATAGGCATGGCCAGGTAATGGTCAATGGTGGGTAATGAAGACAGATCACAGTGTGTTTTATGTCTAAAAATATTAGCTTCTGACAGTATGAAGCCAAACAAGTAATAACGCTACTTGGGGACTCGTCATCCTGAACACAAATAAAAGACTGTTATTACTTTAGAAATAAACTACTCACCTATCATATGTAGCAGAGATGTTTTACTAAAGCAGCATCTGTCTTATTGAAAGCTCAGCTCACCTGAAGTAGTTTTCAGAGTTTCCTGGTTTAAATAAATCTCACACTAATGCAGATGAGTTGATCGTTTCTTTTGCCACTGACATGGTTTTTACTGTAGTTAACGAAGAAAAAGCCAATAAACAAAAGATTATTTTGTGACACATTTCTTCATATCTTTCATTTTAAGCTTTGGGGTGCATGTGGTACTGGGATTGGGGAGGCTTGACATTATTGTTGTCCAGTGCTTAATTTGTAAAGCGGGAGGTCCTGGAACACAGAGGGGGGGCGGTTCCGGCGACTCAAAAGGGGGGCTCGAAGTAACAGAACACACGCACGCGCACGCACACACACACACAAACACGGCCAAGGTACTAACCCCTTTAAGTAAATCCAAACATCACTGTGTGCATAACAGGGTAATATTTGTTTTAATTTCCGAACACTGGCCTGAAAAAAAAACAAACAAACACGACCACCACATCAGCGTTTACTGGGTACGAAATGTAAAAAGATAAAACAAAAGAAAAACTAGGCCAAAACGGTAACATTTCTTTTATAAACAGCAATAGCATTCTTCGGACTATAAGATTTTTCCGTCTGAGTGTAGCTAACTGCGATCTCATAATCACTGGTGCCCATAACCTGATCCTCTCCCTCCGTTTCTGTAGCCTAAAATTCACCTTAGAATACCTCTAAATTATGCAAACACAAGATATTTTTGTGTAACCTCAACGGGGAAGATACAGTAACAAAACAGAAAACTGTTCTAAACACGAAACAAACATTTATTATTTAGCCAATTTTTTTATAGTGACACAGCGGGTCACCAATAAAATAGGTTCTGGATCCAACGTCTGAGGCGCCGGAACACGTTCCGGCTAGATCCGGCTCAAATTAAGCCCTGTTGTTGTGCATGAAAAAGTTAATAAAGCTAATTAATAAAAGAAATATGAAATATTAGGATGTTTTGAATTCTTAATTTCAGACAGAATGACTTGTTTTAATATTCTGTTTGATGAAATTAAATCTTAATTTAATGCTTTAATTACTCATCATTAATCACAGATTAAAACTTGCAAATTCTTAGGAATAACTTTATCAAGAGGCCAAAGTTATACTTTCAGTAGGTTTATCTTGAACAGTAGGTTTCCATTGGTTGTAACAACATGCCTGATTTTACAATGTTCTGTCCATTTGTTAGGCACAAGCTCGTCTTTCAGATGAAACAACTTCATGCCATTTATAATTGTGGTTTTCAAGCAGAATATTCTTTCCCCTTTGACTCCATTTGTTTTTGCTATGGAGTCAGCAGCTCACTGAGAAAATCTGCCAAAGTTCAGGGGTGTTTCTTTTTTTAAATACAGACGACCCAGACCTGAAATGATATTTTAGCTGTAAGAAACAAAACAAAAAACGGGCGTTGTTTTCTGTATTGTAGGTTAGAGTTCTGGGGTCTCGTTTATCAAAGCATGCATAGCAAAGCAAACTACAGGTGGCGTGCGTAGGGAAAAAGGAAATGTGGCACACAAAAACGTTCAGATTTCCAAAAGCCTTGTATCCGTTCATAAAGCAGAATCAACTCTAAAGCGGGCGGAAGCACCTTGCCCAGCCCTTACGGTAGCCATAAAAGGTCAGGCGAACGCCTAAAATAAATATTCATCGTATTTCCATGATGGCTCAAGAGGGAAAAAGAACGAAAAAGCGTAATTTTTTGGTGTGGGAGACTGAGATCCTGATAAACAACATTGACAAACATAAAAAGATTTAATTTGGGGGGCACGGCGTGGTCATCACCAGGGTCAGGAAGGCAGAGGAGGGCAGCAGGTGACAGATGCTGTCATTTAGTCATTTGTTTTCATTTATAACATAAATATGTACAGATACTTCTGAGGTTTTTTTAATGTTAAATAACATTTCTGTCCAGCTGCTGGGTGTTCCGGTGGGCGGTGCAGAGGGATACGATCATCGCTACTAGCCAGGTGGACAAGAAGTTGCAGGAAATACAGAACGTCTGGACAGAAATTAGGACAACAATAAAAAAGCTTTGTGTAAGAATAAAAAAATAAAAGGAAATCCACCTCAGATTGATGTGTTGTCTAAGCGTTGCATCACTTCTAGACCTCCAGCCTCCAGTCTGCGTCCCACTCTGCTGGATCTTAGAACAAATGACTGAAGCTACTTCTGGCACATTTTACTGATGCTACATGCTGGCAGCAGACTGGCCACCTAATTTAGCTGGATGGATTTTATAACATGGAAGTTTTGTTTCACAATGACGGAACATATTTAAGTGGTTGAAGTTCTTACTAATATCATCTCCTTTTTGCTTGAAAATCCTGGTTTTTGTCCAAGCGTGGCTCTTAGGAGAATTAATATGGAATGTGCGTCTTTATTCATTTCTGCAAACAGCTTTTATATCTAACGTGGTGTGAAAGGTGATAGTGGATTGTGCACAAATGTCACATTTCACATCATTTCCTTGATTTTATTCTGGACCGGTGGTGTCGCCGTTTCCCGTTTCTTCAGATACAGGAGGGTCAGAGTTGCCGTGAAGGCAGGAAGATTTTCCCCTCAAATTTGGTTTTCATAAATCCCAAAAGGTGACTATGTTTGGCGTACGCTGGCGTATTATGGCGTACGCTGGCATACGCTGGCCCTGGCCAGGTAAAAGAACCTGAAGTGTGAAAAAACTTACTTTTGCTGGAGTGTCAGGGCTGCTCTTCACTGTGTCTGTTAGCTTTTCTTCATTTATAAATAAATAATTGTGTTAAATATTTCCTGATGTATCATCAGAAGCACAGTAAGTTTACCTGTAAATAAATCTGTTAATGTTTCACATTTTCTGTCAACTTTAGGTTAGGTTTTAATGCCTCCTTTAAACGTCTTTTTGTTTCCATCCTCATTTATTTATTAAACTTCCTTCACCACAGTGCTCAGTGTGTGTGGGGGTGATTCCTGCAGCCTAACTCATCGTTAAGAGATTTTACCGAGTTTTGGGGTTTGTTTGCTTCTCTGCTGACTCATCCTGGTGTAACCCTGAACTGGAGTGAGCAGAAAATGGATGGATGTAGCATAAACACGACCTGACTGAGAATGGAAGGAAGTAATAGTCCACACCCCAAATGTTCATCTCTACAGTTTTAAACCCCCACCAGGGTGGTTTTATGGAGTAAAATATCACCCTTGAAACTTTATGGTTCTGATTCCTGCAGTGAAAACAGAGGTTGAGGAGAAGTTGTGGTTGAAATGCAGCTTTGCTGGACAATAAAACAGTAGAGTAGTTGGATTTTATTTTACCTGAGCTTGTTAGTGCACTTAGTGGGCTACTAGAAGTCGTCATGGTGCTGGACCCTGTTGGTGTGCCCTGTGTAGCTGTTGCTGCTGCTAAAGCAGCCAGGTTCTGCATGGTATTAAGACCTGACAGACACATGCACAGTCAAGTTCAAGACTCCTCCAATCTCTTTTACTGACCACCAGTTTACAGCATGAACAGCATGTTCATGTAAACAGTATGAACAGACATTCTCTTTACTGCGTTGTGTTGGTTTTGTGAATTTGAGGATGGAGTGAAGCTCTGCATCCAAATGGATGGTTCCAAACTCAGAGGACACGATGCAGCCAGTAATGCAAATTTACATAACCAAACATTAATTTTCTTAGCAGTTCATGTAGTCAGGTTTGTGTGTGCATGTGTGTGCGTACCTGAAACTGGGTGCAGATTATTCAGTGCATTCCCTGCAGCCGACTGTTGCAACAGCTGTAAGTAAAGCTGAGGATGCAGATAAGGAGGGTTTAAGTTGTATAACTGGTTGTCAGCTGGTTAATTGTGACATTTTGGACAGCCACAAAGATTAACAGCACACACTCACTGCTAGGTACTGTGGGCCCAGACTGTTGAAGCCAGTCAAATTCCCCCACATGGAAGCAGCACTGAGCTGCTGCATCTGCTGCTGCAGCTGCTGAGCCAAACGTTTCTGCTCTTTGTCCTTCTGAGTGTCTGCAAACTTCACCACGATGGGTGACGAACAGCCCTAAACACACATTTACAGAGTTTTACTTCCTCATTAACATGGTTAAATGTTTGCCTTTAATAACCTGTTAACATTTTAGCAGTGGAGGCATAATCCACCAAGTTGGAAATTATAAGGTCACATAAAACAGTGGCTCCCCACCTATTTTTCTTGAAGTCCCCCCTTCATACATGCCATAGACCCCCTGCCCCACCCTGCTGGAACCATACTTGGTTTTATGCTTTAAAGAGTTAGATACTCACTATGAATGATGTAGTCCTGTCCTTTGATAAAGCCAAAGTTTAATTAATTCAATTGACATAGAGCCTCACTTCTTTTCTTAAAATAAGGACAATGTGTGGACATTTATCACAATGGCTCTTAATGTTCAAAGTCTCAGGGACCCCCTGTGCTTTTTGGGGGACCCCAGGTTGGTAACCACTGACAAAAAGCATCAGATTTAGTCTTAAGCATGCAGATCACCTCCATAGTCTGGGACTGGTGCATGGACTTGATGGCTGACTGGGCCATTTGTCGAGCTGTGAACGTTACAAACGCACACCCTGAAAGAAACAAACACAGTCAGTCTTTTTGATGAGGAGAGATGGATGTCTTGCACAGGAAGAAACAAACCTTTATTTCTCCTAAACAAGCGACACTTTTACAAAAACATGGTAGTTTGTTGGTTCTTCTGGTGGGTTTGGTGTATTAGAGACTTATGATGAAGGAAAGGCGATAGACTCTGTTACCAAGGAGATTGCTTGCTTAAACCAGAAAAATGCTGGTCTGTCGCAGCTTATATTTCTGATTTATATGTATTTTATATAAACAAACATGCTTATGATGAAATTTGGAGGTATTTCCCCTGATCTTCCATCTTTCTTCATCTTCAAGGAGCTGCATGTGAATTCCAGCAGTGTGCGGTTGAAAATATTCATACGACGCTTGATGGAGACATGATGAGTGTCTCAGGATTTTCTCTTGGTACCATTGCCCGTTCAAACCGCTGTCAGTAAAATGAAGATATACAGTTTGTCCCGTCCCAACAATTATACTCACGTCGCCATGTGTCACCTGAACCGTGCCATTCTACACATGACTTGACATCTGTTTCATTGAGATTTGGGAAAGAAGTCCACATTTTTGGGTCCCAGTGGATTGTCAGCTGACTAGTCACCTGCTCCATGCAGCCCATGAATAACTCGATCAGTGAGGATTTTCACTGGAAGTGGTCAACTGGATCTGGACCACTGGATTTTAGCAAAAGAAATAATCCAGTACAATGAAAATTATTTTAGTCATGTTCCTTCTAAAGTATGTGTAACGTCCTCTTGATTTGGTCTATATTTTCTGTTGTTTCCCAAATTACTGAAGTACATGTTCACAAGGGCTGGATGTATAATCTGGTCTCTACAGAAAGCTGAGACATGAGAGATTAATACAGAAGTGTCAGTAAATATCTCTGCAACAATGAGTAGTAAATGGCTATCTAGTAAAAGTAAATATCTAGTAAATGGTTATCCTCCTAAAAGAAAATGACTCAACTTTTAGTGGAAACCAGAAGATAGCATCATCTAGGAATGAGTCCTAGGAATAATCCTAGAATTGAGTAAAGTAATCCAAAGAAAAAGTAAAGTAGTCCTACAAATGAGTAAAGTAGTCAGATAAATGAGTAAAGTAATCCTAAGAAAAAATAAAGTAATCCTTGGAATAAGTAGAGTAATCCTAGGAATGAGTAAAGTAATCCTAGGAATAAGTAGAGTAATCCTATGAATGAGTAGAGTAATCTTAGGAATAAGTAAAGTAATCCTAAGAAAATTTAAAGTAGTCCTACGAATGAGTAAAGAAATCCTCAGAAAAAGTAATCATTTGAATAAGTAGAGTAATCCTAGGAATGAGTATAGTAATCCTAGTAATAGTAGAGTAATCCTAGTAATAGTAGAGTAATCCTATGAATGAGTCGAGTAATCCTAGGAATGAGTAAAGTAATCCTAAGAAAAATAAAAAGTAGTCCTACGAATGAGTAAAGTAATCCTATGAATGAGTCGAGTAGTCCTACGAATGAGTAAAGTAATCCTATGAATGAGTCGAGTAATCCTATGAATGAGTAAAGTAATCCTATGAATGAGTCGAGTAATCCTAGGAATGAGTAAAGTAATCCTAAGAAAAATTAAAGTAGTCCTACGAATGAGTAAAGTAATCCTATGAATGAGTCGAGTAATCCTAGGAATGAGTAAAGCAATATCTGATGAGGAACTGTGCTACAGTAGAAGGTAAAAAGTGAATCTAAGCAGGTTTCCAGGTGTTTAATGCAGGTGTTACGCAGGTAAATATCTCAGGAAGCCATCGGCTGATGTTGATGATGGACACCTCTATCAATGGTCAGATTTAAGAGATTTCAGGGATAGCCTCACATTCACTTTAGAAACACCATGAGGATCCAGAAAGAAGTGAAGCCCGGGATCGTCTATGATAGGAAGAGTGGATACTCTAGTGAAAACAAAACCTCCTTCATCTCCATGGAAACTAGCAGGAGAACACATTAGCAGAGTCTTTTAGAGCTTGGGTTTGCTTGGGGTTTGAATTGTGTTTGGTTTGGATGCCAATGCTTGGTAGAGTCTTTTAGCTCAGTTTCTCCCCATCATGTTGCTAAGCAACATGTTAGCTTTGCTGAAAACGATGTGTGCAAACATCTTCTGTACTGTAGGATTTAATGCTGCTCTCTGTACAGGCAGCGTCTAATGAAGGTTAACCGTGTCTGACAAAACAATAGATGGATATTTGAAGATGATGAGTTGAGTTTAAGGAATTGTATAGTGAAGAAGATCTACATATAGTCCATGTCTTTTAGATGTTGGTTTTTTAGATGTATGAACAAGAAGAATATGCAAACTCCACACAGGTAGGCCTCTGCCAGAGAACCTGCTGTAACAAACACTCTCGGTAGAGTCTGGTAACCTTCAGCTCTGCAGGTTGTCTGCACCTGCACGGCGATGTGTGACAGCAGGAGGAACTCTGGCTCAAACAGGAAGTTAACAGAAGACCGTTAAATCATTTTAATGTCTCACCTCGGCTGAGTCCATCAGGACCTCGAAGTATCCGGCATTCCTCGATCTGTCCATACGGTGAGAACATCAACCGGATGTCGCTCTCGTTGCACTTCTTTGAGATCATCCCAATAAACAGTTTTCTGTCCTCCACGGCTGCAGGTAACACACCACAACATTAAACATGAACCACACCGAACACAAGTCTATATGTGTGGTTCTTAGTTTAGCTCAGAAAGAAAATGCTGAAGTTACAACATTAATGTGAAATTTAACTCCGGATTAAATCTAAACTATCTAAATCTTCTTTTTCAGGGTTCAAATTGTAATGTGATTAAATGACCAGAATCCTTTCCTGACAAGACTGAGAATGGATTTCTTCCTCTGTGGACCTTTAAAAAGACTCTACTGCATCTGACCAGGTTCAGATCAGATGATTGATTAATCATCAGGGGTGAAAGTAGCTTTAAATTCTTGCTGGTGTTCTGTCGAAATGTGCTACCCTGTCAGAACAGAATACTGTGCATGTTTTAAAACAATTCAGTTCTGTGCAATCAAAGAAAGCTACTTTAAAGATCATTAATTCACACACTTGTGAATATGAATACTAATATTATAAACTCAAGCTCTAGTAGTGTCTGGACAAATACATTTAAGCATATTTCAATTAGAAAAAGAAACAGAAAATATCCCTGTAGACCTGAAGTTGAAGTGTAAATTTAAATACTTTAACTAGCAGCTCCAGCTGTTCTCTAATAAAGAGTCTACAACATGTTACAGTACTTTTAACTTTTTAGATGTTTTAGTCCCACTCTTCATTAATAGGCATTAGTATTAGTGCTGTGGGACGGGGGAGGGGCCTGAGTGAGCAGCGCCGCTCACTGAGAAACGTAAACGTTTCCAAAAGTCAAGTCAAGTGGCACATGACTAACTCTGATGTCGAGCTGCTGTTGCTTCATACGTGTATAATAGAAACTATGTACTTTGTGTGGACTCGCATGAACTATGTACATATACATTTGCATATGAAACAAAAATTATGATAAATTTTAAAAGAAATTATAATAAAATAATGTTTTGGATGGTAAAAGTTTGAGTGTGCCGAATGCTGAAGGTCGCATTATTGCTGTTTCCTATATTACAATATCTTTCATTATGTTTATGTTGTTGCCCGTATCAATGGTATTATATTATGATTATTATTATTATTATCAACGGTAATTTCATTTTATTAATCTTTCTTTTTGTTTTTTTATTATATATAAATCTTCTCTACAGCTACATCCTATTGCCAGCTACTTTGTTAGAGAAGGTCCTGCCAATAAAAACAACACTTTGGAGTAAATATGTGTGAACCATGAACGCTAGTTTCCTTCTTCTCAGCTGAACCATAAACAAACGCAACAAGAAAACAAGCCAATCAGCTGATAACAGACTGCCGTCGCTGCACAGAGACGACCAGAGATCCACTAGAGCAGACACATAGGTGCAAACGCAGCTGGGCTCTTGCAAGTTTAAAAAACAATGCGAGAAAAATGTGGGTGTGGAACCCTCTCACTGGGAAAAGTGTGTGTGTTAAAATACCCCTATTCTCCACGTGTTTATTTTCAAGTGAACCACCCAGATAATCTTTCTCATTGCACTTCTTCACGTCCCCCCATCATAACAGAGAAATGACAGATGTATGGAGCTTGTCATGCCGCACATATGTTAAAAATGTTAACACAATTAATTACATAAATGAATTAACTCCAATAACGCGTTATTTTTGACAGCCCTAATATAATTATATATATG
>JBAMHW010000001.1:37426469-37444889 GCA_037177495.1 Rhadinocentrus ornatus | reverse complement strand
ATGTTACAGCAGCGCCGACAGTCCACTGTCCTGCTTTTACTCCCTCTTTCTCTCCCTCTTTCTCTCCCTTCATCAGACAATCTCTGAGTCTGCAAGTCACAAAAAACAATTTCACAAGATAACATTAGCTGTTAGCATTAGCTTGGTTGTATCAGTAATTGTGTATCGTTTTGTTCCTCATCACCTGACGGGACACTCGAACTTTACATTTATGAATCTCCGCGGCTTCCGTAGTCGTAATAACGCTCTAAAACGGTGAGGCTCCAGTAAAACACTACTCGGTTACTTGTAATATATTAGCGCTCCACTAGATGGAGTAATTCTTACACACTGGGGCTTTAAGTTTTAATAAGCAAATAATTGTTCTCATTTGTGCCATCCTTTTCCTGGCTAGTGACCCGTCCCTGTATATACAGTAATTCCTATCACCTGTCAACCACCTGGTTGGAGAATGTCCATCTGGCTATATTATGACCAGCAGATTTTACAGCTGTGTCACCAGCAAACCTTCCGAACGCGACATTTGCGTTTTGATTCAGATCACAAAACATTGTTTCACATAAAACATTCCACGTCAGTTTCAGTACGGACTGGAACACAGTTTCGATCTTGCAACTACTAGTATAAACCAGATGTACAGTTATTGTGTGTACGGTTGTGCGGAGTGTGTCCCTTCGCTTACTGTGGTCGCTCCTGGTGAAGTTTGTTTATGCGTGCGCACGCTCCCATTAATGTCTGTACCTTCTTTTAAAACTTGTTCTTGCTGACAATTGTTTTTTAACTTGTCTTATCCTCTTTTATAGTATGTCTATCCTGCTAGACTTTCTTACGGCTGTATACCTGGTGGTTGTATAACTGTTAAACTGAACTGGTTTTTAATATTAATTGCATGTGTTTTAGGATTTTTACTGCTGTGGTTTGTGTGAGAGTTCAGTGTATAAATGAGTCACACTCATTGCAGGTTGCAGTCCGTTGCCATTGTGTGGTGCTAAGCAGCAGACAATAAATGCTTATCTTGATCATTTAGTTGTCCTGTCCTGCTCTGGCTTACCAAGGTGTTCTGCCCAAGGGTTGTATTTTCAGGTGAACGCGAGAGGGCCACTGCCCTCCTCTCTTTCCCTTCCCAAGTGTTACACACACCCACAATGGCTTTAGCAATATTGTAAATCTACAGTCATGCCAATAAAGCTTATTAAAAAGAAAAAAAGTGAACAATAAAGAGAGTCAGAGAGAGAAATAGTGAAGAAGTGTAAGATCAGATAAACAGAAAGAGAGTAAAGGTAAAACAGAGGTAAAGTTGGAGACAGAAAGAATCAGTCAAAGATGAAGAGTAAAGGCGGATTTATACTCGTGCAGCGGCTGTGTCACCGCCATAGGCACTGCCTAGCTCAGCGGAGACCCGATGCGCAGCTTTTCCACACCTGATGTGAATCCCTACTACACAGACGGTTACATGGAAGTACACTGAACCATACAGGACTCCATTGTTGTTTTAAAACAGAAAAGGAGCTGAAGTGAACCATCAAAAGAACTCCGACCTGGTGAGTTTACTGGCCGATACCACCCATGCTGCCAGCTTCAGATTAGTAGGAGAAACTAAAACATGACACCAAAACGACGCGCACCCCCTTCGCTCGAGTCTGAGAGCAAACTCACCAGCATCGTCTACCCCGTAGCCGGCTGCACACAGACGCAAGCATAAATCCACCTTAAGACAGACCGAAAGTCAGAGACAGGCAGAGAGATGGACAGTCAATGACAGAGATTTAGAGTCATAAAGAAAATTGTATTGTTTTTAAAAAAAATACTCTGTCTTAATTAATGTAATATAAATTCAGTATTTAAAGTTTAAATATAAGTGGCAGTCCTGACTGCTGGATTGAGATTTTGTTCTCCTTTTGAAGTTGTTTTATTTATTCTTTATTGCCAAAGATTTTTGTTCCCCGTTTAAAGTAATTTTTACAATTTTTTACTTCCCACACTATCTCATGGTGATTTGATAAATGATCATAAGCTCAAGGTCAAGTTTATTTATCGAGCACATTTGCAACAAGCTTGGTCGCTCAAAGTGCTGCACAATTATTAATCGAGAAAAAAATAGACTAAAAACAATTTGTTAGAAACATTAATAAAATCGTCATGAGAAGTTACTGAACTTAAAACCTCAAACTGTCCATCTGTAGAATTGTTTGGCACACTAAAATTAAAAATTCACTTTCTGGCTAAACACTGTTTTTTCCATTTGTTTTTTTATAATCTGAGGTGACATCTTCAGTTAGAATGCCCCCCAGTGTTCAAATGATACATAGAGTTTCATCTCAGTGTAACAGAAAAAGTGGCTCTCACTCCACAGGTCAATTTACCCAGTCCTCACATTGCCATTTAAACAGGAATGTGTGTGTGTGTGTGTGTGTGTGTGTGTGTGTGTGTGTGTGTGTGTGTGTGTGCTGCATGCAGACCTTTGCTCTGTGGTGGACTTTGGCTTCTGTCTCGGAGGATATTAATCTCATAAACTGCTCCGTAAGGTTCAAACAGTTCTCGAAGTTGCTCCTCAGACCACGACCGTGGAATCTGTCCCACAAACATCTTTATAGCATCAACATCTGGTTGGTCGGGATGGTCCAGAGACCCGTTCATCTTCTTCCCACTGCAAAGATGAAAATGAAAAAAATCTTTGAATTTGATGGAGCACAACCAGGATACAGCAGTCAAATATGGACCACCGCACTGATAGATGATCCATCTTCCTGATCAGATGGAGTCAACAAGCTGAGCAGCCAAAACCAAAGTTAGTCCAACACATCTGTTCGTCAACCATGTAACATACATAAATACGGTCAAATGGACACTTCATGTTCAGATGAGTACATGTACAAGGGTTTTAACTTCATTGTTCATTAGATCTCATAAATCCATGATACTCTTAACCCTTAACCTGGCTCCTCTACATGTTTGGTGGAGCAATTTATTTAATTACTACAATGAATCTTATTGAGAGTTTGTGGAAATAAAGTGGGTCTACACTTGATTTGGGTATGTAATACCACTAAAAAGTGTTCAATAAAAACATTAATTCTTATTCTTATAGATAATGAAAAGAAGGCAGGAAAAATTTTACTTTTGCATTTTGTCTTAGTAGTTATGTCCATCGTATGAGCCTACATTACAATCTGCAGTAGGCTCCACCACATCTTTCCTGTATCTGCAGACAGTCAAAAACACACCATGGCTCGTTGGACATGATAAACCTACAAGGTTTACTGTTTTGAACATTTATCTGAAATATCAGGTAACCTTTGAGTGTATCAGACCTGTTCATGATCCTGATGTGATAACCACTGTCCTGTCTGCGTGGATTTGTGCTGTCTGTCAGTTACAGTCTGTTGACTCAGTGGTCGTCTCCCCTCTTTCTTCTCTTACAGTGTCAGTAAAAATCATTGGCAGTTATCAGACACCCTGCTGGTACAACAGTCTGGCTAAAATAGGAGATGGAAGTCACCGACTTCAAGACCAGAAAGTTCTTTACAATGCATGGAAGGTTTCACCCCAAGAAAGGAGAAAGGCTAGGAACTAGTTTAAACTGCTTTAGTGACAGTTTACGCTATCACTAAAGCAGTTTCTATTGGAACAAGTATGAAATTATTATGATGTAATGTTTATATGTAGAAGGACATAGATATTGCTAAAATGAGTAAATAATAAACAATGTGTCAGGGCCATCAGCTTACAGTGTCGTTAGCATTAGGGCCATCAGCTACAGTGTTGTTAGCATCGGGGCCATCAGCTACAGTGTCGTTAGCTTCAGGGCCATCAGTTACAGGGTTGTTAGCATCAGGGCAATCAGCCACAGGGTTGTTAGCATCAGGGCCATCAGCTACAGTGTCGTTAGCATCAGGGCCATCAGCTACAGTGTCGTTAGCTTCAGGGCCATCAGCCACAGGGTCGTTAGCAATAGGGCAATCAGCCACAGGGTCGTTAGCATCAGGGCCATCAGCTACAATGTTGTTAGCATCAGGGCTATCAGCTACAGTGTCGTTAGCTTCAGGGCCATCAGCTACAGGGTCGTTAGCATCAGGGCAATCAGCCACAGGGTCGTTAGCATCAGGGCCATCAGCTATAGTGTCGTTAGCATCAGGGCCATCAGCTACAGGGTCGTTAGCATCAGGGCAATCAGCCACAGGGTCGTTAGCATCAGGGCCATCAGCTATAGTGTCGTTAGCATCAGGGCCATCAGCTACAGGGTCGTTAGCTGCAGGGTCTTGTGGTGGTGGGGCAGTGTCAGAGACATCTCACTGTCACCTGCAGCTAATCATATTACAGGAGATCACTTCCAAGTAATGTGCTGCGGTATGATGGCGGGCCATTTTTTCTCTATATTTTTGACTGTTTATCCTATACTGGTCTATGATCGGCAACTATTGTTATCCATTTGGTCTTCTGTGTCGGACAGCCATGCCACACCCTCGTGTTTTTCTATCCCTGCCATCACTGTGTGCGTGGGACAGCATAGATCATGGAGGTTAAACAGAGGAACAAGAGCTGGTGTCCAGATGAAACTCAGACTCATTTGGAAGTGCAGGGTGGCTGGTAGACAATGTCCACTGGTCCACTGGGGTTCTAGCAGAAAGGTTTTCTCCATCAACATCCCTGCCTGGATGTGCTGAGCCTGGAATTCTGTGACACAGCTATCTCTGGAGTGTTTATCCATATTCTCTGGTCTCATCATTTCCCTCCCGTCAGTGAGCGGATTACCCGACTTTCGTGCATCAGACCTACAATTTCTCCATCCTTTGAAGTGGACTGCCTCACTAAGTATGGTGCTATTTAATTCTGGCTCAGTTACAAATAAATCATGTTTATACAATCCGACAATATGGATTGTTTATTCCTGGTTGAGACCTGGATGCGGTCCACGGACTACGCATCCCTTATTGAACTGTGTCGCAGAGAGTACTCTTTAATCGGCCAGTTTCGGTTGTCAGGTTGTGGAGGAGGTCCTCCTACTTAATTTTTATATCGGTTTTCATGTTGTTCTTCTAACATTGGACAGTTTTCATCAGTTAATTAAGCAGCTAATTAAAATGGGGGGGAATATCCATTTTACTGTGCCGTAGTGTACCGTCCACCTGATCCAAACAGCACATTTTTAAAGTTTTCAGTAAGTTTTCTTACTCCACCCTAAAACTGTCTAGGCTGGTCATAGTTGGGGATTTTAACATTCATATTGATGATGACCTTGATGAGTTTTGAGTCTCATGGACACTTTTAGTTAATTAACACTTTAACAGTGTAACAATCAACACATCAGGGTAAGCAAACTTTTTCCCTTTGTGTGTTAAAAGTATTACAACGTCTTTTGAGTCCTACTCATGCTGCATGAGATAACATGGTACTTAAACACAGATGAAACAAATGACTCTGCGGTTTTAACATTTTATTAACAAACATTGCAAATGTCATCTCAGCATTTCAGACATGATTTGTGTCTGATCTAAAGCTTATATTATTTCTTGTTATATAAATATCACAATTTTTCTAATTAAATTAATTGTTTTTTGCAGTGTGGTAGTAGTACAGCTCACTGTTATGCTGCATTGAATTTTATTTGTTATTAATGTATTTCAGATCATTTATTTTTTGCAAAAGAGACACAGCAGACCAACTGTTTTGGCCGTCAATCGAGCCAGTTAGTGGGGGCATGATGATGTTCATGGATTTACTCGCATACAGTGGCTGCAAAACCTCCGGATGTCCAAGGAAAATTTTAAGCATCTCTGTATTAAGCTGCGTCTGGCATTGGAGAAGCAGGACACAAACTACGGAGCATGTGTCCCTCTGAAGAAAAGACAGCAACAATGTTGGTGTGTGCAGGAGTTCTGCAAGGCAGCATGCACAATGTTAGTTCCGGAACAGATTTCTTTTCCCAACAGGGACAAGCTGTAAAACATGGCAGCCTACATGGAGAACTGGAAGGGACTTTCACAGTGTAAAGGTGCCCACACATACCAATCATAGCCCCACAAGAGTACCACTACTATTATTTTAATAGAAAAGGCTGGCATTAAATAATTCTTCAAGGAGTTTTGTGTGGAAAAGGCATCCTTTGGAGTGTATTTGAAGGAGTATGCATGACGCTTGAGTGTTTAGCCAAAACATTGGTGGGTCAAATGTTTGCCATTATTTATTGGGGGATTCTGCCTGTCCTCTACAGATCTGGCTCACGAAACCATTTCCTGACATTTGTCGGCTTTCTGCTCAGCAGACACTTAGAACAAGATGGTTTCAAAGGCAGGAGTGGTCGTGGAAAATGCATTTGGTAAACTGAAAGGGAGGTGGCATCTATTGAAAAGAAATGACAGTGATATAGAACTAATCAAATCCATGGTAGTGACATGCTGTGCTTTGTGAGAATCATGGGGAAGGCTACCAGAAGTAATTACACCCATTTCAGCGGAGCCTGTGGTGGTACTGGCTCGGGGGGGTGCGATGTACGTGAGGCTCCGATGCGGTTTTTCAACTGTTAACATTATTTTGGTGCTTTACTAATGTTTTACTTTCAATAAAGTCTGCTGAGTTGTAAAAGCTCAGTGTATTGACTTCCAGATAACATTGTAAAGTTCCAGTGCAACTTCTTGTTGTAAAAATAAAGTCTTAAAATCTGCCCCTCGTCACATCTTGTGAAATAAAAAGCCAATTACTCAATGTACAGGGTCAGATTACTCCAATAATTAGCATAATTAATTGTATTTATTTTTGGGTTTAGTCAATGTATTACCAGCAATATTTGTTCACTTAAAAAGAGACTGATATAGGGCATTACTCTTAAACTTCTAAAAGAGAATCCACAGCACAATTCACCTGAGATTTCAACCAATTCTGAATGCATCAGCATGAACCAGCTCCGCCACATAACTTTTAGATAGCTGAAACCAAGTGTAAGAATCACTGAAATAGAAGGTTGCATTAGAAAAAACTTTAATTTAGTAAAAATAACAAACAGGTTAGATCAAACAAAAACAGCAGTGCACACTGGGAAATCCTGAAAAACAAAACAAATAAAAAAAAATAAAAAATCTAAATCAGTCCTGTGTTTGCTTATGAGTGTTTTACTGAAGATGACCCGGGGTCACAGTGCCCGCCCAAGATCTGCACCAGCTGGGCCTGGTTAAAGGCTACAGTCTCTTTTTGGTACTATCTAGTCAGCTCCAGTTCTTGCTGCGTTGCTTTTCTGGAATCTTCCAGGAACATCTGTCATTTGCAGAACTTTGTAACCAGCCTCTCATCCCCAGCTTGCATCTATTTTAGGGCTGCTGGTAGATCCTGCCGCCTTCTTGTCCTCTTGCCTGGAATGCAACAACAGACAGGATTGTGTTTTTAAAGTCACCCATTATCCCTATTTTTAAGATAATGAGATTTGTTTATACATTTACCTATGCCCCCACTAGTCTCAATAGAAAATACTTTATTCTGATAAAACCACGAGTGTGGCAATGCAATCAAATGTTGCTGCACTTCTCAGACATACAGTGTCTATAAATTATAAAAGTTTCCTAAAAAGAATTAATAATCTTAAAGGGAAACACAATTTAGAATTAATGTCTTAAGGCCTTTCCACACCTACTCCGAACATTTCGTCCGACTAATTCGCACGGAGATGAGAAGCCAATGGAAATGTTCACATCAGTGATGAATTTCCATTAAGCGATTTTGCGAGATTTATTTTTTCGGACTGAGGTCGATTTTTCTTAATATTCGCATCCGGCAGAGACACAATCGACCAATCAGAAGGCGTATTGATTGGTTTTCAGAGCCGGTGTTGCGAGCTATGCAAGCGGCACTTCTCGCGGCTTCTTCTTTCACACTTTGTATCACCGTGGCCGAGCGTCTTATTACGTGTGTCTCACAACACTCGTGTTTGTTGGACAAGCGAGACAAGAATTACCGCGACAATGATCACAAAGACAATGTGTTACAAACAATTGCCAACGAACTGAATTATGAAGATTCGAAAGGCGGTCCCGAAGCGGTCGTGGTTTAGCTTCTGCTCCTGGACTAAACAATTAAACTCCCCAAGCTCCCCTCTCTTCTCAAGGATAGGATGTACCCGGTGCTCTTTTTTTCCTTTTTTGGCAGCATCAGCACAATATCGTCGTTGCCTGATGTGGAATCCACGTTTGTTTTTCTGAATATGTTTTAGAATCTTAAGAATTTATTCGCAATTTCGTATCGCACTTGGTGTGCAAAGACAAAAACTTTTAAATGTCTCCTCCGAATTATTCGCAATATCGTGTCGTTTATTCGCAACGGTCCTGGTGTGTAATGGTCTTTACTGATTGGTAGACGCTGGGGCATTGTAGAACCTGATGGTGGAGGTTCTGCTGAAGATGACAATGGGGGTGCGAGGAAGAGCACTCGGGTTGATGGCGTATTGCTCACTGGCAAACTCATTTTGGATGCAGGGATCTTCTACAACAGTAAAGCACAAAATAAACATGAATACACCGGATGAACACTGAAGCGCTCTACTGTTACCTTGCTAACAAGGCTAACCAGCTACCAAACAAACAAACAATAGGCCTGGCCAAAATCTGGCCAGTATTGATCGCAGGTGTTTCTAGAACCTTGAGAGACAAACTCCCCTAGCCACTAGCAAAAGAAAAACATTTTCAAGCAAAGAATATCAACAACTTACCAACAGTCTCCATCATTGCTTCCAACAGAGAGGTTGCCGTATTAATCCCTCCCTCTCTTCTCTGGCTAGCTGGTCTGTGCCTGTAAACGTCGTCCATTTGCTCAAATCATTTCAACGATTGAATGAACGTCCACGGAAAAGTGCTTTGTGATGCCATTTTTAACCGAGATTTAGGAAGGAAAAACAAAATCTGTTGCTCTACATTAAGAGTAATTCCTGCTTTGTTTTTATGCCAGGTCATATGGGACACGGCTTCTTATTTTTTTAACCAATCAATGAATTGCAGTGTGTCAAGCTCCACCTTTTTAAAATTGAATAGTTTAGATTAGTACTGCAGCCACTAGCCCCCCAACCCAACTATCTGACTCTGACTTCACAGTCAAGTCCAGTCTGCCATCCGCTCTTTCCCAAATGATAAGGCATGTGGCCCTGATGGGTTTGGAATAGAAGTCTCAAAGCTCATGTGGATGCAGTCACCCCACTACTACTCCGGGTGGTAAATTGCTCTGTGAGGACGGGGTCTTTTCCCAAAACCATGCACAATGCAAATATCTTCTTCTAAAAACAGACAGGCATGTAACTTATGTTGCTTGTTATCACCCTTTAAGCTTATTAAACAGCAAACAAAGGATCATCACAAAAGTTGTGACCAATCGACTCAATAAACACACTGGCGCATTCAACCACACTGACCAGTCTGTTTTATTTCCCCAAAAGATTCCCATTTTCAAACTCACACAGGCTGTTAAATGTCATGTATATTAACGATACACCAATTCAGCAGTTATTTCTCTGGATGCCCGTCAGGCATTTGACCAAACTGAATGGAGATACATGTTTGCAACTCTCAGAAGGTTTAGCGAGAGGATTATGGCTCTGATTCAGATGCTGTATGTCCCTCCATTCATAAGATAAGATGAGATGAGATGAGATGAGATAATCCTTTTTTTTTTGTCCCACAGTGGAAAACAAAGCATATATACAGAATGAGTTCACATTATTGCACAAGTAATGATACTGCACGTCTGTGTACGTTAGTTTTCTGTTGTGGCTGGTGGGAGCAGTGCAGATTGTAGAGCCTGATAGCTGCAGGAAGGAAGGACCTGCGGTATCAAGATACGAGGCAAAGCTGTTGCCTCTTCCTCTTGCTCTCACACTTAAGCCTCTGGTCATGGCTATCAGAACTAGCCCACAGATAAGCGGGATAAAACTAGAACGTCTGTCAGTACTATATCCCTGTACGTGGATGATGTGTTCTTGACTTTATCAGATAAAAGACCAGCAGCAAATTTGGCCAACTCTTGAGTTGCACAACCAATTGGGAACAAAGTGAATTCATGCCCCTGTCCAATGACCATGGCCCAGCTGTCCTTGCCAACCATATTATTTAAAATGATCACAGATCACTTCATCTAATTTGGCATCACAATCTAATCCAAAGCTCCCGTTCAAGTTCAACTTTTCAAATCTGAAAAACATACTAAAAGTCATTGTAGAGAAATGGAAACTCCCCCCTTCCTCCCTAATTGGACACATTAATATTATTTGGATAGTGATACTCCCTAAATTCTTTTATACTTTCTAAAACGTAGCCATATACCTCATGTTCTCCTACTTAAAAACGATATCCTCTATCATTATGCCTTTTATTTGGGCTGACAGACCCCCTGGAATTGCCAAATTACACTTGCAGAAGCCCACTGCAGACGGAGGCCTCAGTCTCTCTGTCTTGCGTCATTATTACTGGACCTGCAAAGTAAGGGCTTGGGTTCTTTGAAACCACGTCTTCACTACAGGAGGCAAGTGTGACCTTCTCCCTAGCTGGCCTTACACAGTCATTCATTGCTCACTGGTGCTTCTCTATCTGCTATGTTATTCTCCCATTTCAATTCACCCACTTCATCCCTTTAAACTGACTGATCCCTCATAAGTCCTTAAAAAATGTGAAGCAAATTAAATCTGTGTTAGGTCTCTCTGAAATATCCACCTATGCCCCAATATTACCAACCTCTCCTTCAAACCAGGGCATCGTTTTCTAAGTGGACAAACAATGGCTTGGCAGTTATTAAAGACCTGCATGTTGGGGTCACTTTGGTTATTTCACTCAATTACAGGAAACCTTCCATCTCCCTTTGTGCTCACGTCTGTCGCTGCTTGCAAATCAGAAATTATGTCAGTCGATCCCACGTTTAAAGTAACCTGTTCAACATGCCTTCTACAACCTAATGACACATGACCTGACGTCCAAGCATTTGGTTTCACACATGCTCGATAAATGCTAGGCTCCAACTTAACCAGTTTAAAGTTGTTCATTACTTACTCGTCTCTAAGTCTAAGTTGGACAAAATCTTTTCCTCTGTCTCTGCCAATTGTAACAGGTGCAGCACAGGTGTCAGGACATTGGGGTACCTATTTTGGCCCTGCCATAAACTGTAAACTTTTACAAGAGTAATATAATATACTAATATATATAGTTTAGTCTTATAATACTTATAAGACTTAACTACCTCTCGACACGCTTAACTTTCCCTCCACGATTACAACAGGCCCCTATGGTATGGCTGTTGCTTTACCATACTGTTTAACCAGCACTATGTCCTGGTTAAACAGTATGGTTTCCTGGAGGAGGAGGTCCAATGCAAACTTTCTGACTCTCACCACAAGTTTGTGAAGATTTGGTCCTTTTATTGATTACATTAGGAAATAATATAAACTCAGTGCATGCCCATGATGGTCGGAGAGGCCCTGGATTGGCTGCCCCAGGGCAGCTGTGGCTACACATGTAGCTTAGCATCACCAGGTATGAGAGAGGAGTGAATGAATAATGGATACAATGTAAAGCTCTTTGGGTGCCTAGAAAAGCACTATATAAATCTAATCCATTATTATTATTATTATGTTACTTTGTCTCTTTTGTTTTCTGTATAAGGACATTTATAAATAAAATGTGTAAAGGAAGGTCACCAGGTCCTGACTGAGGCTCTGGAATGACCTTCCTGCTTATGGTACTGCAAAAATAAACTAGTCAATAAAACAGAATAATCAATTATTTTCACACAAATTCTTTTTATGCTTCTTATCTCCATTAGAGAAGAGACATCAGAAACTGTTCCTGCCTCTAGAAAGAGGCAAAAAGTCAAGTGGCAAGCGTGCACATTCAGATAAGCATGCACAGGAAGGACCAAGCACTCCTTCACCACAGCTTAAACTTTATTTATCCTGAATGTGTTGACGGTACCTATGTTAGATTATTTGTTTTCACTTCAGAAACCATTCTACATTCTGGTATCACAATTACACACCAGGACCTCATTTATCACAGTTAAAATGATCTAGTGAATGAAACACCCTCAGTGGCCAAGTGGTAACAAGACACCTGTTTAGAAATCACCTGGAAACTGATCGGGTTCTACCCCAGTGATGGAAAGGAAAAAAGAAAGAATCCTGCTGAGTTTATAGCTAACCAAACATCTCTGTTTAGTTGAGATTCAGTAACAATTTATTTAATCAAGAGTTTTACACAGATAGAAACAAAGCAGGAGAGAAATATCATCAGTAATCTTCTAATCCAGTGGTTCCCAACCTATTTTCCTTAAGGACCCCTTCATGCAACGACCAAAAAAAAAAGCCCGTCGATCATCAAGGCTTTATGTTGTGGGTTGTTAGCAGTGTTGTTGTACTGAAAAAGTAGCTAGTTTGCATCAAAAAGTAATTCATTACTGTTAAATGCAACTTTTTAGTTACTTGTGTAAAAGAACATTCCTAAAAATTCTCCTATTAATATGATTTATAACTTATCTTGTCGGGAATGTGAAGCCATTCAAACCTTTCCTGGTGAAAGGGGTTTAACTCCCCCACTCTCCGCAGTTTTGCTCAAACACCCTAAATAAGATAAACTGAAGACCAGGTTCATGTTTTGGACTGATGGCTTTGATAGCTTGGGAAAGAAGCTGTTCAGGAGTTTTAGGTCAATATCCAGAATCTAGTGAAGCTAGAAAATGCAGAAACATAAATATAAATTCAGGAACGAACTACAGAAAAATATCCATGTTCATCTTGGTGGTGACGCATGGGAAGCTAATTGCATGACATGCAAAGCAGGAAGGTAGAAGCTGACATCAGTTGTGCATAGAGACATGGGTTTCTGTTTTTCTTTATGGAGTCGTTATAATATTGCTTGTGATAGAGCGAGCTGGTGGAGAAAGAGGAACACAGGTGGCTTTAAAAAGCACATTTCTATTTACCCCAAAAGTAACTTCAAACTAATTGTTTAAAAAGAAACACAAAGAAACCAAACTAAGCTACCAAAGAATGAACTGACCTAACAAACAGGAAACAAAGGGGAACCTAAAAACCAGCTGATCAGACCATCTAAACACATGAGGGGGTTAACAAATGCTAACAAAAAACTGAATGTGGTGGAAAAGGTTTCCATCCTTCTCTCCATCAATGATATCAGCCAGGTGCCATCTATCATAGCTGACTGCAGGGGGCAGAGTGAATGCGCCCTATCTGACAGGTGTCAGCCGGTCAGTGTGCACCTCCTCTCCCTGTGCAGGCTCTGAGATGGCGCCTTGGCTGTTTGAGAGGTGGCTTAGCATTAACTGCTGATACTGCGAGTACATTTCTTACTCTGCTAAATGTTGGCAGTTTTATATGCTCACACTGGACTTCTTACAGCGGAAACTGATCGCTGTGGGCAGGTTGGTGTTACCCTGGGCAGGTCAACCGCAGGAGCCATTGGGTGGCCAAGTAAGGGGAAGATTGTTTGGCGGTTGATCTGTGTCTGCTTATTTCCTCCTCCTGTGGGAACCGCATAGACAGGTAAGAATCTTGTTCCACTAAGGGTGATTCTGGACTATTTAAATCAGTAACCTGCATTTGTGGATGGGTGTGTGTGGGTGTGGGTGTTCCAGGAGGCTGACGAACGAGCACACATTGGGGTGCATGACATTTACGGCAGAGGAAGGACACTGTTTTGTTCCGGGCTTTTTATTTTACAGTCAAGTCTACTTGCCCAACTGTTCACTGACGGTTGGTCCTGACCGTGTCCTGGGGTAGACTATTTCCTGGAGTTGCAGCCTGTGTTATTTCTTTTCTTCATTCAGAGGGTGTTGTTTTTATGTTTGTTTGGTTTTTTTGGTGTGTTTTTTTTTGCATGCATTAACCCTCTGGTTAATGCATGCGGCGACTCAAAAGGGGGGCTAGAAGTAACGGAAAACACACACACAAACACGGCCAAGGTACTAACCCCTTTAAGTAAATCCAAACATCACTGTGTGTATAACAGGACAATATTTATTTTAATTTCCGAACGCTGGCCTGACAAAAAAACAAAACAAAAAACATGATCACCACATCAGCGTTCACTGTGTGCGAAATGTAAAAAGATAAAACGAAATAAAAATTAGGCTGAAACCGTAACATTTTGTTTTAAAAACAGCAATAGTATTCTTTGGTCTATAAGGTTTTCCGTCTGAGTGAAAGCTAACTGCAATCTCATCACTGGTGCCAGTGTAACCTGATCCTCTCCCTCCCTCCGTTTCTGTAGCCTATATATATATATATATATATATATACTGTATATATATATACTGTATAAATATTATTATTATTATATTTTTTTTTTTTATAGTGACACAGCAGGTGGCGGATCCAATGAAATAGGTTCCGGATCTAGCGTCGGAGGTGCCAGAACACGTTCCGGCTAGATCTGGCTCAGATTAAGCCCTCGGCTTATGACACTTTCAGTACACTTTTACCAAGCTCTGCTCACTTCTGCCCCCAAGCTTTTACAAACCTACCCCAACACCAGTAAAAGGGAAAACAAATAAATGTTAAACATGTGCCTTAATGTGCGCTAACAAAAAATAACTTTAAACCAAATAGGTAAAGAATGTGTTTAAATGATAAACTAACATAACTGAAATGTGTTGGATAGGGTTACCGCTTTTAGCTGTGTGGCTGTGGGTGCGGCCATCACATTGCTTTATAAAGGGAAAAACACTAAATAGACAGGTCAAAATTTATCTTAAACACTGAAAGTGGACTTGAATGCCACAGTTGTGTTTTGTTTTTTGTTTGTTTGTTTGTTTGTTTTTTTCTTTTTTCACATTTAGCCTTGCACTGGATTTAATCTTTGGCCAAAGGAAAAAAATTTATTTATGTAGACCAGGATCCTCAAAGTCCGGACTCCAGTCTGGACCGTGAGACATGTCAGTTCGGACCCAGCCCAACTTATGTTTTGAATTACAAAATGCTATTATCTTTTTTTTAAATTAATTTACCATAAATAAATTGAGAAAGTTTCCCTGGATATTATTCACAGCGATCTAATGATAACAACTCTACGTTCAACAGGTTTTGCCGTCTGGCCCATAAAGCACTTAGACTGTATGGTGACAGCTAACCTGGCCTCTGTCTGGAAAATACGCAGGACATGAGCAGAGGCTGCGATAAATAAAAGGAACCAGCATCCTATCAGTACACAGGGATGTGTGACATTAGAGCCAATCAGAAGCAGAAGCATTTGTAACAACTCAGCTAGCTAGAAACTAAACAAAACCAGTGCCATGACTCCCATTAGGCTTGGTGCATTTGAACTGTTCTGTTTTTGACTTCATATGACGCTTGAAGGTAAAAGAAAAAAATTGTGTTCATTTTTTATGCCGACCGTTTCTCTTATGAATTTAATTTATATTAAATACTTAAGTTATTTGTTTATTTGTAATATTTTTGTTGTTATTCTTGTTGTTTATACATGAAAGAAAATACAGTGACAAAGTTCAATCAATACCCTATTTTCCGCACCATAAGGCGCACCAGATTATAAAGCGCAGTCTCAATTACGGGGCCTATTTCTGTACTTAACCCATACATAAAGCACACCGTATTGTAAGGTGCACGCTAAAACATATGATCTAAAAAAAAAAAAAAGGGGTAACGGAAGCAAAACTGAGTTTAGTTTATTTAACAATACACTCACATTATTTTTTAATCAATCTTCTCCCACAAATCCATCAAAGTCCTCATCTTCTGTGTCTGAATTGAACATCTGGGCAATTTCGCCATCAAACATGCGGGTTCCCGCTCATCATTGTCGAAGTCGGTCTCGTTGCCAGTTGGCTGTTCAGCAATGATGCCGGCTTTCGCGAAAGCTCGGACAACAGTAAAAGCAGATACCTTAGCCCAGGCATCCACAGTCCACTCACATTCGCAACTTCACTTTGAACGGAGGTAAGCGTGCTGCTGTACGTGGTCAGACAGTCAGTCAAGCAGAGCGTTTACCAAAGTCACAGAACAACATTTTTACAGATTTTGGAACTTAGTGCACACATGAGGCGCTCTTGATTATAAAGCGCACAGACGATTGTTGAGAAAATTTAAGGCTCTTAGGTGCGCCCAATAGTGCGGAAAATACGGTAAATGTGTTTTTGCTAATTTTTCTGGACCTCTGGTCTTCAATGGAGAGTAGGTATGGATCTTTGAAAAATAAGTTTGAGAACCCCTGATGTGCACAATATAAAAAATTCAGTAAAAAATGTCAAAAGATCAGTGCAAAGTAGCTCACTGGGCACAATGTTCTTAAAGTTAAATTAAGCTCTTAATCACATTGTAGGAGCTGATGATGCCACATACTGTGTGATACACCAACAGTGTCTTCTTTTTTACAAACTTAAATCTGGTTGGCCATCCAACGCCGAAGGTGCTCGCGCTGCCATTGCAGTGGATAAATGATTTGTTAACGGACAGCTGTACTCGACCTGAACATCACTCCATGGCTCTACTAACTTCTTGGTATGTGTTTTAATCTTCCTGTATTCTCACTAGATCTTGTCATAAACATTAAACTGCCATAAAAGTTTATTTAGTTAAAAGTAAATTCAATGCCTGTCTCCACTACACGGCATTGCACATAGATGTGGTTTTTTTTAATAATTTGTTTCTCTTGGCACTGTAACTCCTTTCCCCTTTCACTCTTCTTCTTTCCGACCCTTTCACAGTTAACGGTAATCGCACCTGCCATTATATTAATGCGAACCACGGCGCACACACTGGAACATCAGGGCCAGCTTGCTGATCACATCTGCACTTTGCACGATTTACACAAGCGCACACACGCAATGTATGAGGGAACAGCATAAGCATACATGCAGACATTTAATATGCAGATCCATGTCGCACACTCAGCGAGCAGACACATGCATGCGGAGAAGCCGTGGGATGCACACACACATGCTTCAGTAGTATGCATGTAGCCTAATCTTTGTTGTCAGATCATGAACACACTGAGGCTTGTCACTTGGAATGTGCGTGGAGCTGGTACAAGGGAAAAAAGATTAAAGATTTTCAATCAGCGGCAGAAGATGAAGGCAGACATTGTCCTGCTCCAAGAGACTCATTTAACAAACTCAACATTAGATCTTCTATCAACAGCCCAGTTTCCACACGTGTACTCAGCTTGTTATAACTCTAGGCAGAGAGGAGTAGCAACTCTTATTAATAGAAGGTTAAACTTCGACATTGAGAATACAATCACAGACCCAGAAGGAAGATTCATAATAGTTACAATATCTATACAAAATGTTAAGTTATGTATTGCAAATGTATCTCGTCCAAATGTTGATGACCCCTCTTCTTTTCAGTCCCTCTTCACCTCACTCTATAGTCACTCAGATAACACATCAATTATAGGGGGTGATTTTAACATTATATTGGACAAACACAGTACTACAGGAAGTCATCGAGTCTGGAAATCCTCAGAAACAGTTAAACATGAAGGATTTTGGTCTTTGTGATGCGTGACGCTCTCACCATCCCACACTAAGAGAATACACCTTCTTCTCTTCAGTTCACCATTCCTATTCTAGATTAGATTATTTCTTAATTAGCAGCTCGCTGATGAGTGACATGTCAGAAATCAAAATACATCCCACACTAGAAGAATACACCTTCTGCTCTTAAGATGTCATTACTTAAAGATCCTGAGTTTATCAGCTACTTTAAAAGAGAATGGTCCTTATATCTAGAAAACAACGACTTACCATAAACTTCCGAGTGTGTTCTTTGGGAAGCAGGAAAAGCAGTAATGAGAGGGAAAATTATTTCCTTCTCTTCGCATAAGAAAAAGAAGGAAAGTTTTAATTCAGAATTAAATCCTTAGAAGATGCTTACCATGTCTCCCCAGAAGAACACGCATTGAAAAATATATGGAAAGCTAAACTTGAACTTAATGAAATAATAGATTTAAAAAAAAAACACACAAAGACTTTGTTTGGAGGACTTTGAACATGGCAACAAATCTGGAAGGTTCGTGGCTAATCAGTTAAAAACAAACAAGGAGAAAACAAGGATCTCCTCTGTCAGAGATCCAGAAGGTAACATCAGCCATGAGCCTGACAAGATAAATAACACATCTAGAGAATTCTATGAAACTTTATATAAATCACAACTAAACAATAGATGAGAATAGGCAAGGCAGTTTATTTGTATATAACATTTCATGTACAGGACAATTCAAGGTGCTCTACATAAAACAAAAGCATCACAGATATTAAGAAATAGTAAAAGTAAGCAACAACAGCAAGAATCATAATAAAATCATAAATTGCATTTAAATGATTAAAAAGAGAAGTTAAAAAGTTAATGTGCAGAATTCATTCATAGGCGCATGAGAAAAGAAACGTTTTTAACCTGGATTTAAAAATGTCTCCATGTGGTGAAAGTTT
>JBAMHW010000001.1:37398493-37409865 GCA_037177495.1 Rhadinocentrus ornatus | reverse complement strand
GATTCTGGTCAACTAGTCCAGACCAGAGTCCAGACTAAACATGGAGAAGCAGCATTTAGCTGTTATGCTGCAAACAACTGGAACAAACTGCCAGTGGAGATTAAACTTTCACCACATGGAGACATTTTTAAATCCAGGTGAAAAACATTGTTTTTCCCATGAAATCTGCACGCTGACTTTTTAACTTATCTTGCTTTCATTTTAATGTCATTTAAAACGTTATTGTGATTCTTGCTGTTTGTTGCTGTCTTTTACTATTTCTTAGTATCTGTAATGCTGTTAATGTTTTATGTAAAGCACTTTGAATTGTCCTGTACATGAAACGTGCTATACAAATAGACTGCCTTGTCATAAAGGAAAAGCGCATCGAACAACAAATGCTAACAAATGCTGGCAAATGCTTTTAAAAAAACGCAAGAATTTGCAGAAGAAAGCCAGAAAGCCACCACAGTGACAGACAACGTTTAAGGATTTATTGTCCTGGATTATCAGCGCCTGTTTTTGTGGAAAACATTCACTGTAAGTTCAATTTCAAGATTTTTAATAGAAATTCTTTGATTTGAGTTTATTTACTCAATTAAACATGTTTTGTGGCAATCGTGATTTTCATGACTATGCCAAAGCTGTAGAATTTAATTCTGCTAAAATCAAAGACTGCAAAGAATAGAACAAGAAATTCTAAGATGAAGTGAAACTCTTAAAAGGAGAAAATCTCGAGAGGAGTTGGAAAACAGATCCTCAGAAATGGAACGATGTTAAAGAAGATGGAATTTAAGACTAAAGAAGAAAAAGAAGAGAACACACGAGCTAAGGTTACAGATATCATCACAAAGATCGCTCCACACTGGAAGGAGAAGGTTGACTTCATTCTCGACACGGTACATCGTCTTGGCCCGAGCAACGCTGGCTACCCTCGCCAAATCATCATCCAATTCACAGCAAGAATCTACAGAGACTAAATGTGACGTACGACAAAACACCATCCCAGCTGCGAAGATCTCAACATCTGGTTTGCAGAAGACCTCACCAAAGAAGACAAGCTGCGTGGCCAAAAGTCGAGCAGGCAAGAAAAGACGGATGTAAAGGATCCTCATGCTCTCATAAATGGTCAGAAAATCACACAATAATTTGTTATGGACGTGCGTTGTATTATGATATTGGAGGTAATTAGTTACTCAGGGCCTTACTTCCATTCCATTATCAGCTAAGTAACACTAAAGGGATTCTTTTTTCATCCCTTATTCCCTTTTCCTTTCCTCTTTTTCCTTAACATAACAGTTCTAAGATTATTCTACTTGTTCTACGTTCCAACTCAAAATCCACATTTCTCTCCTTTCTCTCAATGCAAGCGGGTTAAGAGACTTAACTAGAAGGAAAAGTATTTTCTTATTCTGCAAGGAAAAACCGCTAACTTTTTTTCCTGCAACAAACTCACTCCAAACAAGATGATAACTGTTTTTGGTCTCAACAATGGGGAAACAAGATCTATTTTAGTCGCGGTTCTACAAGATCAGCAGAAGTTACCATTCTTATTAATCATTTCCAAGGCCAAACTGTTACTATTAAATCAGAAGGAAAAATGGTCACTAGTTACTTTTAGTTATTAACATTGACAATCTGAAGGTCATCTTAATATTTATAGCTACAATAATTCTAAAGAAAACCAAAAATTACTAGAAGAAACATCTTTTCACCTAGATCACCACAAATGAACATATTTGACCAACAACATAATAATAGGTGGCGATTTTAATTTAGTCCAGGATTAATATTTTGATAGATTTTCTTCTGGACAAACCTCAAGCCATCCCAATTCAACTCCGGTTCAACTTCGGTTTTGATCACAACCTAATTGACGCCAGGTGACATCTGGACCCAAATTCGATCCAATATTCATGGTTTGGTTCCAATTATATCTCAAAATCAAGGATTGACTATTGCCTGTTAACAAACCACCTACTTTGTTATGATATCAACTCTAATATATCTGCAGCCCCACTAATGGATCACTGCCTCGTACGTCTGCGTTAAACCCACATGCCAGAAACCGCTTTCCAATAAATATTGGAAATCTAATGCCAGTTTTATTAAAAACAATGTTTATTGCCACAGCATTAAATCAATCATTTCAGAAATTGCGATATCTGAGGAATTGATGTCCCCAATTATAAAATGAGAATTTATCAAATATAAAATTAGGAAATTTTCTATTTTATTTTGTAAAAAAATTTAAAAGACAAAAAAAAAGAAAAGAACTAGATATAATAAATCAATTGAATTTTTCTGTGGTGAATCCAGCCTGACTGAAAACAAAAGGAAAAGATACAGAGCCTCCAATCTGAGCTAGACGTGCTGAGGGAGCAAATGTCGTTCCCGTGTAAAATGGATAGGGGAAGGGGAAAGAACTCAGAATATTTTTGTAACCTTGAAAGAAGACAAGAAAAAAACAGCTTTAAATCTATATTGTCGAATAATGCAGAAATCTCAGATGAGAAAATAATATCCTGTGAAATCTTTACATTTTATAGCCAATTATACAGCTCTAAATTCTCTAAAGAGGACTGTGTGATCTCCAAAGTAGATGGTAACTTAAAACAAGACCGCTTATCAATTACAGAACTTGATGCGGGTATTGGTAAACTCTCCCTAAATAAAGCCCTGGTTCAGGCGGCCTCACAGGAGATTTTTATAGACATTTCTGGAAGGATAGGTTTTTAGAAATTTTTGAGACCCACACACTTCCAACCACGATGAAACGCGGATTTGGAATCCCCATCCCTAAGCCTAATAAAGACCCTAGACTTACAGAAAACCTATCACCTAAAGAAATCAAGGCCACAAACTATTAACTTTGCTTCCCGTCTCCAAACAGGGATATCAAACATGTTTGCAGAAACACTATCTGGATTTTAAAAAGGCAGATCAATCCACCATAAGACTGCTAATGGACATCAGTCAATACAGGAATTTGATTGAAGACAATGGTTTTCTATTTTTTTCTTCTACAAAGCACTCGACTCGGTGGAACACCAGTTCCTCTTATCAATTCTTGAACTTTTTGGATTTGGTAATAGATTTGGAAACCTGATTTAGAGCCTATACAAAAATATTAACAGCTGTGTTATGCTACATAAAGGCACTCCTCCAAGTTTCAAGATCAACGTAGGAATTCCTCCAGGATGCCCCATCTCCCCATACCTGGTCTTGCTTGCAACGGAAATCCATTTTCCTCAAAAACTGTAATACCCTAAAAAAAACCCTGAATGTATTAGGATCAGAAATTATTATTAGCCAACTGGCGGATGACAACATTATTCCTAAAAAATGAAACCCAAGTTCCTCCATCCATAGAAAAAATTAAAAAATTCTCAAAAGCATCAGGACTACATCTAAACCTTAAAAACTGAACGCATGGCCATGCATGTTACATCTCTAAAAGAAATTTGCCATATCCCAATTAAATACCTGGGTATTTACCTTACTAAAGATCAACACATTCAATCAATGAATGTGGGTAAAAAACTTATTGAATGTAAATCAGAATTAAATCTGTCTCCAAAGAGATCTCTCTATGTTAGGCCGAATTTATCTGACAAAAACGGCGAGCCTATCAAGATGTATTTACCCAGCTCACACTATTGCGATGTCTAAAAAGTTAATGAAGTCCATTGTTGGAAATATATTTCATTATTATTCTTCTACTGTGTATTGCATTTTTATCATGTACTCAGAAAGCCTTCATGAGAGTGTCTGCATTGTTCCATTTCTTATCTCGTGCACAAGTGAAAGGGAGTCTAGGCACGGGATGTACCCAGTACCGAAACCTGCTTGGGAAACTAAAAGGCATCCTTTCCTCCTTAGGTTTGTTCACAGAACTGTGTGATAAGGTGCTGACCATATGAGGTTGTATGGAATGTACTTCCTTGCTGCTGTGGTGTGTGTATGTTTTCAAGGTCCACTCTTTTTCAATAAAAGATGGGACAGAGCGGACAAACGCCAGAGTAGATGACTCTGTGACTACATGCAGTTTGGTCTGACTCTCCTCATGAGATCAAATTTTAACTGTGTCTTTCTTTTTCCCCTGTGTTTTCATAAATATTAGGTGCTCAAACCTGACATCCATCAACCAGACAAATTTTAACTTTATTTGGAGAAATGGGCCCCATTACATGAAAAAAAGCAATATGGTAAAAGAAATATCGGACGGTGGCCTGAAAGTTATTGATTTTCATTGTATGAACGGAACCTGCTCCAAGTTTTTTTACTTACTGTGTTTTGAAGGTGTTTTGTGGTAAATTGTGTACGTGTGTTTGTGCTGCATTTCTCGGCCAGGTCACTCTTGAAAGAGAGATTTCTAAACTCCGTGAGTTTTTCTCTGGTTAAAAAAGGAGAAATCAAACTGACGCAGGAATACCAGCAGGATCTGCTATGGGTATAAAGGAGAAAACCCATGGTGGGACCACCATCATCCCCTGACCTCAACCCTACTGAAAACCTGAGGAGCATTCTTGAAAGGAAGCTCTTTGAGGGTGGGGGGCAGTAGATCTCCGAACAGAAACTTTATGAGGGAATTCTATCAGAAACTATCCATGAACTTCCAGGTTTATTGATGAGAGTTGTTAAGGTGATATCAAAGAAGGTCTCCATGGTAACACAAAACTGGATCTAGAAACAGGTGAACATTTTCAGTTCTTTATAACCTGTTTAATGCTTGTAATAATCTGGAACTTTTTTATTATTGGTAGTTTTGTTCAATAAAATCCAGATTATTATAGAACCTGAAATCATCTTTTACGATCGTTTTTACTTCACAATGATTATTCAGAGGAAAAGAAGAAAGACAACAGATTGAGAATAAGCTGGAATGCAGTCTAGTGATTAATGGTGCATTTCCTCTGTTTTAAATCAAATGTTGCACCTCCACAGGCAAGTCAGATGTTCCGCATCAATGAAGATGCGGAACATCTTCCATCAGCTATGTTTTACTTGATCAGATTATCCAAGAAGCAGTGAGAGTTTCCATGTGTTTACTTGTGAGGGAGGATCTGCATGATGCTGACTCCAGTCATAGTGTCACCGTGGATGATGGTGTGGAAGACGGGAGCTGGACCTCGCCACCGCGGCAGCAGGCTGGGGTGAACATTCAAAATCCCACTGAAACAAAAACACACGCTTAATTTTCTGCTTGTTGCGTTCTGTAAACAGTCAGGTCCTAAAACCATTAAATGTTCCCCCAAACTTATCAAGCGGCAGTTTTCCACTAATTCACATCCAGGCTGGAGTATGGGTTTTGATCCAGGGATGTTAAATATGTGGAAGACCTTGTTTTTCCAGAGACAAATAAACAGAAATTTAAAAAACTGTTTGGTCGAGAATCCTCTGAAGATGTGGACACTAGAATGAGTTTTCTCTGCTGCAGGTCTTTACAGGACTCAAGTCTCATACTCCTTCAGTTTTATCTTCAGTGATCAGAGTATTCAATGAAAAGACAGAGAGAAAAGTTTCTTTTAAATTTTTGGTCGGGTGAGATGACGTCGGTGTAGAGCGCGGACTTGGTTACAGGTTTATAAATCTCTCTCGACTGTTAGCCGACCAGATGTTGGGGATAAATTAAAGCTAATGTTTTAGCTTCACCAGGATGTGCTAGCAATCTTTCTGATGAAGACCACATTAACGGGACTCCTATGAAGGATCAGGACCATGTTTGAGTCAAACAGCTGGTTGCCGTAGCAACAACGCTACAAAAAGTGTTGCACTTCATAGCATCCGACTGTTTACTGGTTGATAAAAGGACGAAGTGTAAACCTGCTCTGCAGCTAATATGAGTGCCGCGGTCTTAACATTACTTGCTAATGTGAGCGGTAATACGCTGCAAAAGACTTTACAGGTGAAACGTTGGTCTCTTGGCTCATATTCACCCAAATGTTTGCAGTCTGCAGCAAAAATAAAGAAACTGTCCTCACTGTTCCTATACTTCTGGAGGGGAGTGCATGACTTCAGACAGATCAACTTTTTAAGGTTTCTAGAACTAACACCTAAACTCTGGAGAATAGACGTCCTCCTGAACATCATCACTCATTCTCTTTTTCTGACCTCTACTTTGTTCATAGTAAATATGAGTCTGTAAAAGTCATGTCATTAAATACGAGGTATTCAGCCAACACTGTAGAGAGTGTAGTCCGGATATTACACATGTTTAGGACACGAGGCGTGAAGTTTCGGTTACTGAACTAGAGAAGCAGCTTCAGCAGAAAAAAAGTGAATGCTGACTATGGAAACTTGCTGATGAGTCTCTGGTGGAGTAAACATCCAAACGACACCACCACGCCCACATCAAACTGTCCGTGGATGCTGTCCAGAGGCCAGCTGTGGAGGGTTAGCTTGGTCCGCTCAGCAAATCTCTTCACTGGGCCGTCATGGGGTAGCGTAACAACCTCAAGGGTCTCAACGATCCCTTCACCAGAATTCCTGGAGAGAAACACGAGGGTTAGTCCTTTTTCACTGAGCTTTACGATGGTTGGGAGGGCAAGCATTATTTTCTTTGACATTAAATGAGTTCACATGTACAGAAAATAGTTTATTTGTCATCATTAAGGATAATGGGGATAGGCTTGGATAAGTTATTTCTACTGCAGCCTGCTTCCTTAATTTCTTCCCCATCCCATTTATTTCTCAGGTTGTCGCCAATAAAAAGTTTACAGAAAGATTTATTATACACTAATAATTTCTGCCTGTGTAATACGTTTAATGTGTGACAGAATTATTCTCGCTGATCGAACAAACTGCGTAGAAAAGTAAAAAGTCAGGCAGACAGAACTTTGCCACACCATGAGTGGGCGCACGTGAGCTGCTGGGTGCTTGTTGCTGCTGTGCTAAAGTGTTAGCTAAAGGTAACGGTTTGTTTATAACAAACTTTATTTGCAGAAACAGGTCCATGAAACCCAAACGTGAAACATACAAACATACTAAATAAAAAGTAAAAAAGAGAAATACCAAAGATTAGTGCACATTAAAAAGCAAGCTGTTACACCAATACGCCACCCACGGACACCAAATAGCAACCTCATTGCATCGTTGTAGGCTACCTTGAGCCTCTGCATACTCTTTTGCCTGTAGTTTGACCACAGTTGTCCAGCATAAAACTGTGTGACAGGTTCTGAACAGGGAGCACTTCACACAAATTTCCTCATCAGCGTGTTAGCTTGAGCACTGTCGATGGAAGTCTTTGTCATCCCTCCAGTCGTCAGACATGGCCTCAGTACCTAATTTTCTTACACACAAGCAGAGAACAGCCAGACAGAAAAACGATAGGAATTTCCTCTCACTTCTATCATTATTTGTCTTTTCTTAGCATTATATTCTATTTTATAACTTACGCCATACTGAGAACACACCTTCAACATCTTCTATAAACCAGCACTATATGGACCGGGTCATCTGACAACAATGTTCCCCACAAGACATCCAGTGTGTCCTATTTACCTAATAAGATAATTCATCCATAAATAAAATAGGGGATAAGACTCCTCCTGGACGAACTCCATTACTAACACAGAATGGAGAAGATACAACATTGTTCCACTTGACCTGGAATGTTTGATGGGCATACCAAAGGATAAAATTCTCACCAGAAACATAGAAACACCTCTATCTAGTCATTTCACAAATCATTTTTCATGACTGATTCTATCAAATGCCTTAGATCCATCAATCAAGCATAGAAATACTGATGAAGTTTGGCTTGTTTATCTAAGTACAATCTCTGTAAGTGTGTATATACACAGGTCAGTACTGCGTTCTATTTTAAAACCAAACTGATTGTCAGTGGTGAGAATATACATTTCTAGTTTTGTCAAGAGTACTTTTTCCAGTACTTCATACAAGATATTGGCTAATTGTCTTGATCCTACCAGCCATGTCCTTCAGCACAGGAACTAACATTACAGATATGAATGAGGCAGACCACCATGAACCAGGAATCTAGTAAAGCATGTGGACAACAGCGGCCCGAGTCTATGGCAGAACTAATTGAAATGTTCTGCAGTAATGCAGTCCATACCACAGGTGTCCAAGTCTTAATAGCACCATGAACCATTTCTGCCCCCACCATCAAGTCTGCAGGGAGGGAAGGATGTGCCTGACTGATACTAACTGGGTTACTTTTAACACAGTGCTCACACCATACCTCAGCTATTTTTTTCTGGGCTACTAATACCTTCAATATCAGATGGGATATTTTATGTTCTGCTTCGTCTGACTGTCCAGATGGAGGATGTTATATTTAAACTAAAATGCAAAGATTTTAAATAAACATACAGGTAGAATAAAGCAAATCAATGCAGAATTTCTTCTTTGGCCATTATCTATTTGGAGAGATGGTTTCATGGAGCAGGACAGGCACATGGACTTCATATACACAAAACCATTAGTCCACAAATTGATGTTTTCTTTTTAAATTATAAATTTGACTATAAATAAATAAATAAATAAAACAAACATATGAATGCCTAAATTTGACCTTAAGTGAAATTTTCTACTCTTTCTTGTTATCCTCTTGATGAGCAACCTGTATAGAAAATTGATTGAATCACCAGAATTTCAAGTTTTTAAAACAAAGAATTTAACTGAGGGTCAAAACTGAATTAGTGCTCACATCTCTTTGCTTTACCTTGTTGAATATGAAATGTTTAGAACACGTGAAGGGAGCAAATTTGCTCTATTCACCTGTTGCTGTAAGAAAAAGGTTCTTTCTAGGCCACATATGCTCCTGTGTGTGTTGGTGTGTGAGCGAGGAGTGCTGATGAGACACTTCCAGTGCTCAATATGCTGCCAGTTTAACAGATACTGAGTTCTTACAATTGTAAATCACACTACAAAGGAGTCAGTGCCTCACCAGCCACGAACCTCTCCGCACGTCAGCGCTCACCAGACAGGTTCACAAGTAAAGGATTTCATTTTTAAAAGTTGATTGTTGTCATTGGTCCAGTTACCTGCAACCTGGAGGAGCCCCTGACATGTGCACATCTTCAACAACCAGGAAACAAGAAATCTAAACAACACCACTGCTTTGACCTCAACGCTACCTGCTGGATGTGAGGAGTTTCAGGGATTCCAAGGAGAACTGGTCGGTACCAAAGAACAGGAGCCTCCACGGCGGTCCCGATGATGATGACATAAGTTTATAGCGCCACTGTTTGCAGCCGTTGGTGCACCTTCTCATCTCTGTCCACACGCAGCAGTGATGGAAATGATGAAGGCTTCTCAGAAAAGCTCCGCTTCCGGTCGTCAACATGGTCAAATCAGTTGTTGTCTCAGGTCAAAACATCACGCGTGGAAAGCGTCATCCAGGAAAGTTTGGCGGACTGTGGTCTGTTTTGTCCTGTCTGTGCTGCTGACACAGGGCGCAGCCATGTTTTCTGCTGCGCGTCTGCTTTCTTCTTCTTTTCTTTCCGGTTAACACAAGGAAAGCTGCCACGCGCCACCGTGTGGTCGGAAATGGTTAGTGCAGGATGACAGAGACACGACCAGCGGGGCAGCAGAAGGTATTCATTTATTCATGTTTATTTATTTAGACCTGATTAAAACCAATAACAATTGACAATTAATCAAATGACATGTAATTTGAATGCGATAGACAGAATAAACAAAATAAAAAATAAATTAACCTAATAAATTATTTTGATAAAGTCAGACTAGCAGCATCCAGAGACAGAGGACCAGAGGCCTCATTTATTAAACTGTGCGTAGTAAAGCAAACTACAGGTGGTGTCTGTGGTGCAAAAGGGAAATTTTATTTGCTTACACTTTATTTAGTGTTAAATAATATTTCTTTCTAGTTGCCGGGTGCTTCAGCTGTGTGGGCGGTGCAGAGGGACACAATCGCCGCTATTAACCAGGTGGACAAGGACAGTCTTAAAAGAAATTGGAACAACAATAAAAAAAAATAAAAAAAACGTGTCAGAATAAATAAATAAAAGGAAATCCACCTCTTGTGTGTTTCATCAGCGTTGCATCAATTCTAGACCTCCAGCCTCCAGTCTGCATCCCACTCTGCTGGAACGAAGGACCAAAGTTACTTTTCCACTGACTGCTACATGCTGGCAGCAGACTGTCCACCTTATTTAAACCCCCCGTGATCCCAGGTTACATCACTGATGATGTGTCCAGGGGCACCATAAGGTGTATCTAAGAACTGTTTTTACCGGAACCACCAGTGACTACCAGGAACTGGTTGACAACCAAGTACAGATTGGTGACAGCTGGAAAGACAGCTGACAGCTCGGAAAGACGGCACTGGTGCAGTGAGGGGTAGCATCCCAAGCTGCATCTTCCAAGAGGAAGAAACCCATAACAAGCTACAGATCGACCAACAGGAGCAATACCCCCAGGGATTCCCGAGAGGGGGGGGCGGAAAAGAATCCCACCAGATGGACCAAAGAATGACGACACTTGGAAATGGAAATACGACGATGACTATGGAATGCATATGTGGTAAGATATGCAAGAACCGACATGGCCTGCGGATCTGTGTGTGCAGAACGTTGTGGTGTCACAGCGAGCAGGAGCTACGCCTTGTGAGACGCAGGAGGAGCCTGGCCCGGAGTCACCCCACAGTGCCAGGAGCCTCCAGGTGACACAGACACCAGATGCACACAGGACATCAGAAAAGTGTCGGGTGAAGTGGCTCCAGTTCGATAAAGATGCCGACACAATTCTGGAAGCAACCACCAACGGGTAAGCTGATCGCCGCCTCAAGACGATGACTACGATCATCATCAGCCTAGCCGCAGAGAGGTTTGGGTTAGAGGAAAGGCATACAGCAAAGCCACCCTACACTATGAATCACAGAGCTAGTAAAATCCATCAGCTCCAACTGGAGCTGAAGAGCTTGAGGCAGCAGTACAAGATAGGGAGTGTGGAGGAGAGGCAGAGCTACGCACCATGATCCGCAAGAGGCTGATGATCCTGAGGAGGGCTGAGTGGCACAGGAGGACAAGGAAGGAGAGATCCAGGAAGTGGGCTGCCTTCCCAGCAAACCCATTTGGGTTCACAAAACAGCTGCTAGGGCAGAAGCCCAGTGGTAAACTCACCTGCTCAAAAGCTGAGGTCGATCAGCACCTCAGAGAGACCTACAGCAATGAATGTAGAAAGCAAGCCATTGCAGGTCCCTGATTGATCCACCTGCACCAACGCTGGATTTAGATGGGAAGGAGCCCGGTTGGAGAGAGATCCAGGAGGTAGTCAAAAGTGCAAGAGCAAGCTCTGCTCCTGGGCCTAGTGGAGTACCTTACAAGATATATAAGAATTGCCCCAGGCTACTCCACAGGCTCTGGAAGATCCTGAAGGTGATCTGGAGGAGGGGCAAGGTAGCA
>JBAMHW010000001.1:37336136-37347878 GCA_037177495.1 Rhadinocentrus ornatus | reverse complement strand
TATATATGCACTATATTGCCAATGCCAAAAGTATTGGCTTACCTAGACATCCCATTCTTAACCGGATGAGTTCAGTTGGCCCACTCTTTGCAGCTTTAACAGCTTCCACTCTTCTGGGAAGCTTTCCACAAGGTTTAGAAGTGTTTGTATAGGAATCGTTGGCCATTCTTCCAAAAGAACATTTGGGAGGTCATTCAATGATGTAGGACAAGACGTCCTGGCTCTCAGCCTCTGCTTTAATTCATCCCAAAGGTGTTCTTTCGGGAGGTCAGGACTCTGTGCAGGCCAATCAGGTTCATTCACACCAAAGTGGCTCATCTAGGTCTTTATGGACCTGCTTTGTACACTGGTGCATAGTCATGTTGGAACAGGAAAGTGCCTTTCCCAAACTGTTCCCACTAAGTTGGAACCATGGAATTGTCCAGAATCTCTGTGTCTGATATTGAAGACTGACGTATCGTTTACTCTTCTCATTGAGCAGCTGTGCCCCACCCCACGGCCAAAAGCACCCAGCAGCCTGGGTCCTTCACAGCATCAGTTCCAGAGCAGGAGATGTTCACCTGTGCTCCATGACCAGGCTAAAAGCTGCTGCTGGATGATCCTGTCCTGTCTTACCATCAGATATTATGCCTTTTAATGAAGAGTGTGGATTGTAACTCTTAATTAAAGCTACAAGCAGCGATGAAGGCCCCCTGCACCTCTGGCACCGCTCCGACCTATTGCACCGCCCAATCAGGCAGAAACCTCCCTCCCACAGCACACGCGCTCTCGCCCGCAGCCCTATGCCCATTCTCCCAGAGGTTTTCTTTATTAAAGAGTGATTTTCCTCATTAGAGGATCAACTGGCACCTCAATCTGACCAGTGATGACATCTGAAGCATTCATGACCTTGTTCCTGACAAATCCAATGAAATTCTTACAAACAGAACATGATTTTTTCAAGAGGGAAATTTCACGTGGCCACTAGGTGGCGCTATAGTCGTTTTTCATGTACAAACATGTTCAGGTTGGAACTCTAATGAGAAAAGAAAAATATCACCTCCATTGGTCAAGTGACGCCAGAGGTGGAGCCACTTCCTGTTTCATGGCGAATGATTTAAACATCACAGGAAGCCATTTTAATTATGATGTTGCAAAGAGTCAGTCATATTTTCAACCATGAGTTCATGAAGGATGATACTATTGAGTTTGAATTGGTTTTATGGGTATTAAAGGGTTAAACTGATAGGACTTCCTGTTTTAAGGAGCGGGGTTTTGGCATTGACAACATCTGGACATAAAGAGCTTTTTCTTTTTTTTTGTATATCCTGACATGTTATATTATTAAGCTGAATTTCATCAATGTCAGTCAAAGCAGTGGTTGGGGCTGATAGATTAAATAATATAGGGGGCGCTATAGAGCCATATTTCCAGCATATGTCAATTTCAATCAGTTCAAGGTTTGACCAATGTCCTACCTGCCGAGTTTGGTGGAGATCAAGAGGACATTGGCTCAGTTACAAGTACTTCCTGTGTCATGGCGTCGGACAACTATTCGCCATGGTTACGTTTGGTGAAGGAACTTGAGTCTTTTTATTGTGGTATCATGAAAGGGTTTGACCTCTTCTGAAGCACTTTCAAGTATGTGAGGTTCATTCCTGAGGAGAAGGACACTAGCGTCTGAAAAAAAGCACTTCCTGTTAAAAGTGGGCGGGGCTTAGGCCTAAACTGGAATTGGTCTTATAGATCTGTTCGGGGCCAGACTCTGAATAATCCCTGTGAGTTTGATGGTGATTGGATCAGAATTGAGGGATTTATATTGACATATGATGTCATGGCATCTTATCGAAGATCGCCATGGCGCCACGGTCTCGCCCTGCAGCGTAGAGGAACAGTTTTCACTGGATATCATCACCAACTTGTTTTCTGCTGTCAGGGCAAAATTTGGTGAGTTTTTGAGCATGTTCAGGTCCCCTAAAATGCGATTTATTTTTGAGAAGAAGAAGGAAAAAACAGAACAATTACAATAGAGAACATGCTAGTTCTGCTAGCTAGCTGCTAGTTAAAGTACTTAAAATGGATCTTTAACTTTAGGTCTGTTTAAATTTGGCCAAGGATATTTTCTATTTCTCTTTCTTCTCTTTTGAATTGAAATGCAATTAAATGCATTTTTCCAGATGTTACTAGAGCAGAATTTACGTTATTGTCAGTGTCTATTATTTGATTTAAGTATTATTTGATATTTGATTAAAAAAAAACACCATGCAATCTTAGCTTACTGTACATTCATGTTGTTTATTACTGATTCTGTTTGTTTATTTACACCTCTTTCGGTAAAGTCCTCTGAGATATAGGGCTATACAAATAAACTTGATTTGATTGTATTTAGCTGCTCAACAGTTTGTTGAATACCTGGCAGAGTGTAACCCTCAGAGTCACTGTTTCCTGTTTTCAGGTATGGTCCCAACATCCTGCTGAACAGCGTTCAGTTCTACAACCGACCCTCTGTGTGGCAGTGTCTGGGTCATGGAGACAAAATCCTTCAGGCTGGAGCTCCAACTGGTCTACGAGACTTTGACAACAGCATTGTCAGTGGCTTCCAGTTAGCAACTTTGTCAGGGCCCATGTGTGAGGAGCCGCTGATGGGAGTTTGCTTCTCCGTTGAGAGGTGGGACATTCAATCTTCAGCTGCACCGCAAAATCAGGATCCCATGAAAGAAGACTCTGAGTCCACTGAGACTTTATCAGACGGCAGAAGCAGTGAGGACGTGGTAGAAAGACCTAGACAAGCCAAGCACAGAGCAGAAGCTGCTCCTGCAGACTGCTATGGACCAGTGTCTGGCCAGTTGATAGCTGCTATGAAAGAGGGCTGTCGCCACGCATTCCAAGCCCAACCCCAAAGACTCATGGCAGCCATGTATACATGTGAGATCATGGCCACTGCAGAAGTCCTGGGTAAGAAAGGGACACTTGTCAAAGAAATATTTTGAATTATACCCCTTTAGGTCAAAGCTTAGTCAGGTTTATAGGTTTAGGTTTACAGTTAGGTTTTGCTTAAAATTCGGCAAAAAGTAGAGACAAATATGATGGCCATTCTGTGTGTTGCACCATCTTGCAGTGTCCCCATTTTTGCGGTGGTAACCTCGTATCCACTGCCGCCTGCCGACACTGGCAGCAGAATTAATATCTGGACTGACGACGTTAGCCAGTGGCACACAGTTACTGATGAAGCGACTTTATCTGCCAGTCTTGAAGTTATTTTGTTTTTCATGTTAATAAGGCGTTGGTAATGACAATAACCAGGAAAGAGAGACGGGGAAAAAAAAGTCCACTCGACATTCCTCGACATTGGAATATTTATTTAATTTGTTCAAATGTATTTAAGATTAATCCTTCAATAACCTGTGGATTTATGCTTGTGTGGCGTCTGCGTGCAGCCGGCTGCGGCGTAGCTGACGCTGGTGAGTTTGCTTTCGCACTCGAGCGTTTTGGTGTCATAATGCAGTTTCTCCTCCTAACCTGAAGGTGGCAGCAGGGGTGGTATCGGCCGGTAAAATCACCAGGTCGGAGTTATTTTGATGATTAACTTCAGTTCGGTAGGTATTTCCTGTTTTAAAACAACAACGGCGTCCAGTATGGTTCAGTGTCTTTATTAGCTTGTGGAAGAAAATGAAGAAATAATTCGATCAGCCTCTCATCAACTTGATCCTGGTTATTGTTTTTACAAACCATGGTTGCCACACAAATTCAGCCACAAGATCCAGATATCCGGCAACATGTGATCCCAAATTTACCAATAACAAGGGGGTACTTCTGCGCCAACCGTCTGCGTAGCAGGTCTGGAAGAGGTGCGCGTCGAGCCTCTGTGGAGCTACGCAGAGCCTACGGCGATGACACGGACGACGCGCATGCATCAATCCGCCTTAATGAGCAACAAAATGCAAGTCTAGGTCTCTCACGGAGGGATACTGATGCGAGACTAAACGTTACCTGTCTGCAGCAGTAAAGCCGTCCGTCCCCTTAACACGTACCAGCAGTTTCACCACGGGGAGTATAAAGTTACCAGTGTGTCTGATTTAACATTTTCAGTGCGTCATCCGAAGTGTAATATCAGAATGTCTCCCTACTCAACCCAGCACGAAGTACAACTTCATCAGGTTTTGTAAATAATATCTGTTTAAATATAGATTAATAAATCCAAATGTTTTTTCTTCCTTGCCTGGCAGGTCTGTGCATGGTACAATATCTTCTAAATTAGGGATTTACTCTGCAGCAGGACAGCCTCTTATCTCTTAGTCCATTAGAAATAACTAGCAAAAACATGGCTTTCTGCACCATTTTTAGCTTGTAGAGGATCAGGAAAGGAACAAAAAAGCAGAAGAAGAAATGAAGATGAGGGCAACATCTGTAGAAATTGTGCGAGTTTTTGAAGAAAGTCTATGCGAGTGTTAAGGGTGTGTTGGGTGTGTTGGGTTGGAACAACTTTATAGCAACACATTACCGCCGCCAATCGGTGTCTGAATCTGACGTCTGCTCGCGGAATGAACTCTGAACTCAGCACTGCCCACTAGTGGAGGAAGTGAGTTAACCATGTCAATGCAAAAGATGCATGGAAGAATGAGGACAGCTACGTATGACAACGTTTGACAGAAGTAGACCCTCTGCCCTTGCTGTGGTGGCATTTCTGTGCATTAAGCAGAACAGATGAGAATCGGACTATTTTCTTAACAGTGTCAGGAAATCTGGAAGGAACAGCACATTTCTTGGCTGTTCAAGCAACAGTAGATAATTTTAATAATGTTTTTTTTTTCTTTTTTTTTAATTGAATGTGAAGATCATGACCTGGCGCGCTGCTGGTAGTCTGTTTTCATCGATGAGGAACACTGGACATACAGAGCAGAGAAAAAAGGGCATAGGAAACACTGGATGTTATTCCCAGCGGCAAAAAAAGCAGTAAATCTTGGTGAACAATTGTCAGTCACACTAAGGCACCGTTTGCTTGAGCTAAAAAGGAAGTGAAGAGGATGCAGGGCAAAAAAAAAATTAAAACAATTCTTCCAGCTGCTCTGATGGGTAACACGAGATCACTACCTAACAAAATGGACGAATCCAAGTGCTAACAAGGTTTAAAAAAGAATACAGGGAGTGCCGTATTATGTGCTGCACGAACGCATCTTGAACACCTTTCATGCAGAGAATCAGAAAATTAACGGAAAGTTAAAGAGAGGTGAAATTGCTGTGCTTTTTAACCACTGAGCCCAGAATACTTCTAATTCTGTTAATCAGAATCAGTACAAGTCACTGCTAGAAGATGTAGCAGAGCTTCATTGAAGCCTCGTGTAAAAGTTTACAGAACTAGCAAACTTCCTTTATTCCCCCCTTTTCAAACAAAAAAATGGGCTTATTCGGGAAATAATAAGTTACTAGTCTGGTTGTGTAGCAGCTGTCCTAACCTTCCTGTTTGCTGTTTGTCCTCCATCAGGCCGGGTTTATGGTGTGCTGGGGAAGCGAGAGGGCAGAGTCCTCCATGAAGAGATGAAGGAGGGGACAGATATGTTCATCATCAAGGCTGTTCTGCCCGTTGCTGAGAGCTTTGGATTTGCAGACGAGATTCGCAAAAAGACCAGCGGACTGGCCAGCCCACAGTTGTTCTTCAGCCACTGGGAGGTGATTAATCAGTGATGTGAATAAAGGAAAAATGCTTTGTTTATCCCCTGAGGGTGGCAGGAATGAGCTTCTGTACCTTTCTGCAGAAGCCTCTGGCTGAAAACACTCTTGTTTCTTCCTTGTAAGGATGTGAAGAATCATCCATCATGTTCAGCAGCTTCTTCTCTGGACAATCAGATCCAAGAGCCCCAGATTAGTTCCCAGAACTTCTGGATCCGTGTAAAGGTTTCCTGAGGGACATGTACATGTTGGATATCTGGCGGCGTCTCCTGCTGCACACGCTGGACAGAATCTAGTGAAAACAGAAACTCGTTTAGCGTTGCTCCATCGTTTAAGTGTAGTAAATATTTAATGTTTTAGTTATTTTATGTTCGGCATTTTGTTCAGTGGTTGCCGTCGTAAAGTGCTTTATAAATAAAGTTGGCTTGGCTAGCTGTTTTCAGTCCTGGTCAACTGATGAGGCAATTTTTTTTCATCTTTGTCCTGATTCTTTTCGTCTTGGTTGATGGTGGTTCTGGGGAAAATTGCTCCCTAGCTATGGGTTGTTGTAACTGTATGACATCGCTGGAGTGTGAAACCAAACCACAGGGAGTTTTAGAAATACCCATCCCAACTGAACCAAGTCCCTCAGACTGTCCTGATGTGAAAGTCTCTGGTTGTGCTGGCCCAACAGATGGGGCTAATCTCGTTGAACTCTCCTCCACAGACTGATAGAAGATAAACAATTTGCAGCAAAGAATCTGAGCTTCCGTAAGAAGTACAGTGCTCTGTTCCTTATGTAGACAGCATCGGTGTTGCATTTCCAGTCTAGTCTGTTGTCCAGCCAGGTGTAGTCCTCCATCAGCTCCATGTCTTACTCCAGCATGGACATAGCCGTTTATTCCCAGTCATCCTGAAATCTACAATCTTCTGCTTTGTGCTGTTCACAGGATTTGCTGCTTGTTTGGACCAAAGCTCCCCATTTGTACAATATTAACGAATATTAATGAATTAATGAAACAATATTAATGAAAGTCAAATTCCTCGCAGGTCCTTTCTGACTAAACATGTAATTGTTACTGAGCTTAATAAGCAGGGTATGAAGATATTAGATTAGGAAGGAAACACAGATTAAGTCTAAGCTGCTCAGTGGAGTTGTACAACAAATGATGGTAAAAAATACAAGTACATGCAAAGAAGTACTTCAGTGTATTATTCCCATCCAGTTTAAATCCCAATCTGGATATTCCAGCACATCTTTATGCAAAAAGCAACTTCAAATAACAATGTATGCTTTTTGTGCTGTTTTAGGTGATCAGCAGTGATCCCTACTGGGTTCCCACCACAGAGGAAGAATACCTGCACTTTGGGGAGAAAGCAGACTCTGTCATCCAGGCCCTGAAGTACATGAATGCTGTCCGCCGCCGGAAAGGTCTCTACGTGGATGAGAAGATAGTGGAGCATGCAGAGAAGCAGAGGACGCTCAGCAAGAACAAGTAGAAGAAAACAAACCTCGCCCTATAAAACTCTAGATGACATCCACCCTTGAGGCACATATTGTGCTTTCTGGTCGGTGTCTTTCACGAGTCTGTTATGGCTCTAAGTTTTAAATAATTATTGTGCAGCAATCTCCTGATATGTGGTTGAATTATTGTTGGGAGAAATAAATTTATTAGACTGAATAAAGTTCCTGTTTTGATGAAAAATCCAGATGCAACTAATTCAACCTCTCCATTGCGTTGTGTTTTTTTTATTCGGGTTTTGATCTGAAGTATTTTTAAAGTAGAAATACTAACAAATATTTGTAATTTATTCCAGTTATTACCATTTCTTTATTTGGAGTGAGACTGATTGTAAAGTGCTGAATAAACACAAGAAAACCCAGTTTAAGCTCCCTTCCCCGACATGGAGGTGAAGATTAAGATTACCAGATGTGCTGATGCGTTGATTTGATTCCTTCTGACAACCTGTTTCATAGCCACAAACACAAAGCTACTTTTCCTTTTTTTTTAGAAAGGCAGTGAATGTCTCTTAATTGCTGAGGGTTCTGTGCTTCTGTTTTTAACCAGCCTTTAGGTGATAACGCACCACTGCTGAGTGCAGTTACAGATCAGATGATGCCTTCAAGTGCCGGCTCTAGTAGACTACTAATAGGATTGTCCAGTAATTGTTAGTACGAAATATTAACTAAACTGGTACAAATAAAAAACACATCGTTGGTGTATTTTTTCTTTGTTGTGAAGCTCAGGAGGAAGAGCAGTTGACTGCCAACCAGACACCTGTCAGTGGATTCCAGGCTTTCCCTGACTACATGTCGAAGTGTCCTTGGGCAAGACATTTAACCCCACGTTGCCTCCAGATGTGCCCATCAGGGTGTGTGTGTGTGTGTGTGAATGTGATGGGTAGGGTAAAGCGCTTCAAGCTGACTGGAAAAGTGAGAAATCTTATACTGGTCTGTTTATTTCCCTTTTAAATGAAGCCTTGTTTATAAAATGTGTTTGTGTGATGGGCAGCAGAGCCGAGTATTGTGCCAAACAGCTGGTCCTGCCGTTGAATCTGTTTTCATGTATTTGATCGGATCAGGGGTAGCAAGTTTGGTCCAGGACACCAGCAGTCCTGCAGCTTCAGACGTCTCCCTGCTCAAACACACCTGATTGAAAAGAAAAGGAACCAACAGCTTATCACGTTCTGCTCAGCGGCTCATTCATTTGAATCAGGTAAACATCTAAAACATGCAGGACCGAAGTTGCCTACTTCTGGATTGGATGTTTGAAGTCTGAAGAAGTCAACTCTGCTGCTCATCCCACACATTTTCCTTACAATTGTGGCTCCATCTAAAATAAACAGACTTTCTAGTGGTAGAAAACATGCATACAAAAAATAAAATAAACTTTTAATTGCATCTTTGGATACGTATCAAACCTGCGTTTAATTGATCCTTAAAGATGAATTAGTGGTGCTAGCTAGCTTTTCAACATCCATCCCTCTGGTTAAATTGTGTTGCAGTACTTTCTAAAAGTAACATGAATCAGAACATGAATTACTCAAAACTTCGCCAGGTTTGGATGTCTTGCTAATAAATGTGACAGAGGTCAGAAAAACTAAGATTTGGGGAATAGAAAAGTCCAGAAGCTGCTTCTTCTACTGTTGGTTTGCTTCATATCATCACTTCACAACTGATTAGTTCACATTTTTATTTACTTTATGGAACAAAGCTCACAGGTGTGGGATGAAACATGAACAGCCTACCTGTCTTTCTGTTAGTAACTTCAGAAAAGCTGCTGCAGCCGTTAGATCAACGCCGTGGTAAGTACAATGTTCAGCATAAATTGTTCTATTTACTTTGTTAGAATTTCCCTTCAGGGACCAGTTTTGCATTTATTTTTTGTTTTGTGTGCTGGATTTATGAAGTTTATGGTAGTAAATAAAAGGAAAGACTTTTTCTGTTTGCTCATTGTGAACACAACTAGAAAACAAGTTCATGGATTCTGGAGCCACAGAAAAAATCAACACCCACCACAGATTTATATGAAAACAAAGGCAGATAAACAAGTAAATATCAACGACAAACCTATTTATTTTCTATTTTTATTACAAATATTGAAGATTGTGTGATTATTTACATGTTTCTTCTTCTGTCTTCAATGCTTCTTGTTGTTGACTGAGTTGTTGCTCAGTTTGAATGAAAATGCCTAGATTAATAAACTAATTGTTATAGTTAGGCACTTAGTTGGTTAAAGTTTTAACAGCTGATATAAACCAGATTCTTCTTCCCAGGAGTAGAACAAGCTTCAGTTACTAGGATTTGATGACTTTGCAAAGCCTTAATTTGTTCATTTCAAAAGTAATTTGTAGTAATTCCAGCTGCTTTCAGCCTATCTGGCACTAAAACTTCCACTAGAGACGAACGATGAGGGACAGAGATGCACAAACAGGAACCAAAATGCCTTTCTAGCATCTGTTTGCTAGTTCTCTGATGCTTTCTAAGACCTCTTAATTTGTGATTTAAAGAAAGAATAGTGGGAAAAGAGCTTAATGGTATAACATGCAGCACTAAACGCCACCGTTTACAGATTTAGTTTTATCTATCTACCACCACAACTTCAAAAAGTTGGGACACTAAGTGAAACGTAAATAAAAAAGTGTTGTTGTTTTTTTTTGTTTTTTTTAACAAATCTCATCAACTTGTATATTATTCCCAACAATATTGTCAAAAGTTTCAGAGAATCAGAGGGAATCTCTGTGTGCATGGGACATGTCTGAATGCTGGTGATCTTGTGGTTCTCAAGCAGCACAACTCTACAGGAGACTTCCAGAAAACAACAGTTCACCCTGAAATCCACGAATGCGGTTAAGGCTCTGTCATGCATCTACATCTCTATCTCTATGTATAGTGGATATAAAAAGCCTACACAACTCTGTCCAAATGCCTGGTTTTCGTGATGTTAAAAAATGACATCAAGATAAATAATTTCACAACTTTTTCCACCTTTCATGTGACCTATAACCTGTACAACGCAATTAAAAAACAAAAAAATCTTCCAGGGAGGTGAAGTAAAAATAAACAACAGATGTAATGTGGTTGCATAAGTGTGGGCACCCTTTTATAACGATGTGGCTGTGTTCAGATTTAACCAATTCAATTCAAACTCATGTTAAACTGGAGTCAGCACACACCTGCCACTAGTTAAAGTGCCTCTGATCAACCCCAAATAAAGTTCAGCTGTTTCTGATATTGTTGTAGCCACATCTTCCAGCACAAGCCATGGTCCGCAGAGAGCTTCCAAAGCATCAGAGGGATCTCATTATCAAGAGATATCAGTCAGGTGAAGGCTATAAAAGAATTTCCAAGGACTTAAATTTACCAAGGAACACAGTGAAGACCGTCATTACCAAGTGGAGAAAATATGGCACAACAGGGACATTACCAGGAACAGGACGTCCGTCCAAAATTGATGATAGGACGAGAAGAAAACTAGTCAGGGAGGCTGCCAAGAGGCTGACATCAACACTGAAGGAGCTGCAGGAAGTACTGGTAGTACATGTGACAACAATCATATGTCTGGGCTATGGGGTAGGGTGGCAAGACGAAAGCCTTATCTTACAAAGAAAAACATACAAGCCCGGCTTAATTTTGCAAAAAGACATCTGACATCTCCCAAACACCAAAAAGTAAAAAACACTGCACATCACCAAAACAACACCATACCTACAGCAAAGTATGGTGGTGGCAGCATCATGCTTTGGGGCTGGAACTGGGGCCATAGTCAAGGTGAAAGGAATTATAAACAGTTCCAAATACCAGTCAGTGTTGCACAAAACCTTCAGCCTTCTGTTAGAAAGCTGAAGATGAAGAGGAAATTCATCTTTCAGTACGACAATGTCCCAAAGCACACATCTAAATCAACAAAAGAATGGCTTCACCGGAGTAAGATTGAGGCTTTGGAATGGCCCAGCCAGAGTCCAGAACTGAATCCCATCGAACATCTGTGGGGTGATCTGAAGAGGGCTGTGCAGAGGAGATGCCCTTGCAATCTGTCAAGAGTTGGAGCGGCTTTGCAAAGAAGAGTAGGCAAATATTGCCACATCAAGATGTGCCACACTGATGGGCTCCCACACAAAGAGACTGAGTGCTATAATAAAAGCCAAAGGTGCTGCAACAATGTATTAGTTTAAGGGTGTGCATATTTATGCAACAAGGTTATTTTAAGCTTTTTAGTCATTCACCCAGTGCTTCATCCCTTGGGACCATCTTCCTGATGTATTCATGGAGCTTTGATGTTTCATCTTGGATGGTGGCTCTGATGCTCACTAGTTGGATACACACATTTATATATATGGCATCAAAAAGATTTTTTTCTCATTTACAGTAAGCCTTAAAAACTTTAAAGACTCGGGTGCCTAAAGGATTAATTGATCGGGAAGTTCTCTCTAGGAGTAAAAGTGAGCATGTGTGGTTGTTTGTCTCTGTATGTCGGCGAAGCCAGCCCCCCGTCACCCTGAATTGGACTAAGCGTATAGAAAATGAATTAATGAAAGTCGTGTCCTGCAGACTAAAGAGGAGAGGGAGCATCCAGCTTGTTATCAGTGGACAGGTGAAAAGCTGCATCTCTGATG
>JBAMHW010000001.1:37281889-37292905 GCA_037177495.1 Rhadinocentrus ornatus | reverse complement strand
AGAGTATAGATGGTCCTCCTTTTCAATGTAAGCTGGCAAGCTGAATCATCCACGGTCGTCTTGGCTTGTTTACACCAACCTGTAAATTTCTGAGGAGCATGTATCCATACTTACAAAAAATTTGCCGATCTGTGAGATAGAAGTAAAACCATTTAAGAGCAGTACCTGAGAGGCCCACCGGACTTCTGAGTCTGTCTAATAAAATCTGGTAATCAACTGTGTCAGGAGCTGTATGTATGGGATGGAGCAGAAATGAAAGTATCCATGAATCAAAGTTACATCTGAGGTCATTAACAATTTTTTAAAAATGTGTGCAGTTGAATAAAAACAGCTTTTTCTGTCATTTTACTTAAAAAAGGTAAGTTGGATACAGGTCGCTTATTATCAAGAATATTTAAATCTAAATTACTCTTCTTGCATTTTAAAGGCAACAGGGAAGACAGTAAGACAGCGAAAAGAGTAATTTATGTTTAAAAGCTCCGGCTCAAAGAAACTATGAAATGTTTTTAAAAATGATGTGGGATTTGGGTCTAAAAGGCAGGTTGTTGGGTTTAGTTGGGAGAAAACTCGACCTTTGCATCAACTAGGACAAAACTACAGTGTTGCCTCAGGTAAAAGCAGAGGTTCAGGTCTGTTAAAATCAACATGTCGTTGAGATAAAAGACTGGATCTACCATTGGATAACGTTGATCTTACTGCATGCAGCATCTGATGCAGGCATGGAGGACTTGTTAAAATCTGTGTTTGTTAAAAGATCAGGAATTTTGGGTTGTATTTATTATTTGTGATGAGGTTTAAGAAGTAGAGTTTTCCTGCCTGTTTTACTGAATTATTGCAGATTTTGAGTTGTTCTTTTAAAATTTCATAATGGACTGTTAATTTAGTTTTTCTCCATTTCCTCTCTGCTCTCCTGCAGTTTCTCTTTAACTCATTAATTTTCTGGCTTCTCCGCAGTCTTTTGGATTTAACTTGTGATGTTCTGGTTTAAAGTGGAGGGCAGATTTTAGTTTGTTGTTAAAATGGTCATCACATGATGCAGGTAAAATCTGAGCAGGAGTTTGGTTTAAAATGTTAATAAAATGTGCAGCCACTTCAGAAGTAATAAATCGTTTCCTCACAGTTCTTACCGAGGCCTTCTGTTGGCTAAAACTATGTTTTTGTCACTTTATACGCATTGTATTTGAACAAACTAGTCCGAGGGAATTCGTGCAAGTGACTCCAAACTCGGTGGGAAGCTTCCTGACAAGTTGGGGACCAAACACTATTGAAATCTTTCTAATAGGACAAACCATATTACCATGGCAACCGACGAAAAATTAATTCTCACCCTGAAACACGGTTTTCTCATATCTGCATAGAAATACATGGTATCGGCCCCAATATTGACAGCATCAATACTTGTTAGGTTCGTAACACACTACATTCACTGTAATGGAGAAATGCCTGTATGGCGCCATCGCAGTGACTTGCACATACATCAACTTATATGCACGTCCATAAAAATTGGCACTTTAGTGACACAGTGGTAACTGTCTGCATACCATCTTGGATTATGTTAGCATGTTGGCTATCTCGTTGTTAGCTAACGATGCTAATGTAAGCTAGCATTTTAGCAAAAATGCTTAATAGGTACATCAACATTTCAGATTCTCAGCTAGCCTTTTTATCTAGCATGTTAGCTAGCATGCTAGCAAAAATGCTAACTACATCCATCAACATGCCAGAATCCAGCTAGTTGAATAAGCACATTACATTGCATGACATTAGCTGTCATTTTTCCAGTAATGTCAAAGTAAGTCTGTCAGCGTCAGCAGTTAGTCATCTAAAGTGCCATCAATAATTCTTCTCCTTTGGGGTGATAGACATTGGATATGCAGACAGATGGACAGATGAGTCAGCTGCCTCCTCAATAAAAAAAAAAAAAAAAAAAAGAAAAAGAAAAAGCTGATTGTCATGGAGAACTATTAATGACACTTTTGTCGAGTTAACTCAAACTCTGGGTTGAAGGTGAAATCAGTTAATGTGTTTTATTTTGCCCTATCAGTACACTGTACACTCTGTCCACAGAGATCATACATTTATCCACATGAATTTTCAAATGTTAGTGTCTTCTAAAATAAAAAGATGAATAAAAATATAATTGTGACACGAGGTAGTCCAATAAATATGAGCAGAGGGGAAGCATCCAGTATAAGTGGTTTATTTAAACAGAATCAGATTTTAATCCTAAAGAAACATTTACTATCCCTGGTACCATCTCTGGATACACTGAAAGAAAAAAAACAAAAAGGTTAAAAAGATCTTAAAAAAAACAGGCCTACTGGTGGTGAGCAAGCCCTGTTTTATCTTAAAACCAAAGGAAAACCACCACGTACTCCCCCACACTCAAGCACGCAAACACAAACCCCAAGAGAGTGTAGCGCCAACCATCCTGCTGCTTCTCTGTAGGCAGGGTACGCAGCAGATCATGAAGAGTTCTGTTGAAGCATTCACACTGGCCATTGCCCTCAGGATAGTAAGGCGTGGTGTGGGTCTTCTGTGTCCCGTAAAGGGTGCAGAGCTGTTGTATAAGACAACTCAAAATTTCTACCCTGGTCAGAGTGAAGACGTGCAGGGACCCCAAACTAGTAGAACCACTAATTTACAAGCACATTATCTACTGTGGAAGCCCTCTGATCTCTGGTAGAAACTGTTAGAGTGAATTTTGAAAACACATCAGTCATAACCAGTACATTTTCCTTACCATCGTGGGAAGGTTCTGGAGGCCAGGATCTGGTTTGGTCTTGAGGCCAGCAGGTGTTCCATGGCCACTTTGGCTTAGGGGGTAGGTCACTTTAGCCAGGATACAACACATACACCATTGGCACCAGCCCTGGATGTCTTTATGCATCAGAGGCCTATTACATCGTTGTCTGACCAACTTAGTGGTCCTTTCTAGCCCTTAGTGGCCATGGCCCTGATGTAGCTGCTGCAAGACCTGTTCTTTTAAGCATTCTGATAATCCTGTCTCATTGTGGACAGAACTCTAAGACCTGATGGGAGAGGTTTGCTCTTTCTGCTCTGCCTGGATGACTTTGGCTTTTCCAGAGGACCAAAAATGTTCCTATGATTGGGTCTGCTTCTTGTGGAGTTACCAGCTCCCTTGCTGAATAGGAGGGAAAGGCTGAAAGAGCAGCTTGGACTACTTCATGACTTGCCTCGGGGTGGGCCGGGAGCTGGATCATTAGAGACAAAGAAGTCCCAGGTAGGTGGACTTCTGGAGCCTCAGGTATGGTTGCTGGGTGCCTTCTAGAGAGAGAATCAGCATTAACATTGGTCCGGCCACACCTATAGCGAAGAGTGTAATAGAAGTCTGCTAGTTGGGCTGCCCAACGCTGTTCAGTGGCTCCCAACTTTGCTGTATTCAGGTGGCTAAGGGGATTAATATCAGTACAGACAGTACATTGTTGGCCAATCAAGTAGTCTCTAAATTTTTCATTCATAGCCCATTTTATTGCCAGAAACTCCGGTTTCATGGAGCTGTAGTTTGACATGTTTCTCTCAGCAGGTGTCAGTTCACGACTAGCAAAAGCAATGGGGCATACTTTACCACTCTGCTCCTGAGAAAGGACAAGGGCACTAACCAGTTTTAATTTTAGATCCTGAAAGCTCTGCTCACACTCATCTGCTCAGCCATCCCCCAAAAGCTGTTGTCAATGACCTTGAGCTTTCTGTGCCTCTGCCACCAGCCGGTGCAGTGGAGCAGCCATTTTAGCAAACCCATCCACAAAACATCTATAGTAGCTGGCAAAGCCTAGGAAGGACCGCAACGCAGAGTCATTGTTTGGACATGGCCAGTTAGCCACAGAAGATTTTTTCTCTGGGTCAGTGGCTACCCCATCGCTGGAAATGACATGCCCTAGATATTTTACCTCCCGTTTCAAGAATGCACACTTCTCCGGTTTTACCTTCAGGCCTTCTCCCTGTAGTCGGTTCCATTCGATGAAGGTGTTCATCTACTGAAGAGGAAAAGACCACATCATCCAGATACAGTAACAGAGACTGACTTTTGGGCCCCAAACACTCATTCTATCAGTCTTTGGAGAGTGCTAGGCGCACTACACAAACCAAATGGCATCCTGCTGGATTCAAATAAGCCAAATGGGGTGCAAAAAGCTGTTGTCCTTTTCTGCAAAAGGCATTTGGCTGTATCCACTTGCCAAGTCCAGGGTTGAAAACCACGTGGCCCCTGACAATGCATCCAGAGATTCCTTAATCCTGGGCAAGGGGAAGGCATCTTGGGGAGTTCTCAGTCCAGGTGCCTGTAGTTAACACACAAGCAAATACTGCCATCTTTCTTCTTAACAATGACAATAGGGGAGGCATAAGGGCTACCACTCTCCTGGACCACTTGGTTATCCAAAAGCTGACGAATGTAGGCCTTCACTGCTTCATATTCTGAGGGGGGCATGTCACAAGATGCAAAATATTGCCTTGTTTTTACAGTGTGGTCAAGTAACCCCATGTTATAATTTTATTACTGTGCATTGTATTGTGTGTTGTGGGACTTGGATGGTTACCTGATTGTGGACTCTAAACATAGGCACACACTGCAGATGAGACGCACCTTAGTCTAATTGCATTTGATTGCAGTCACCAGTTGTCTCTCCCATAAATAAGACAGCAAATACCAAACAAGGGAGGCAGGCACGCAGGAGGAAAAGGACGGCATGAGAGGGTCATGGCCACCCTGCTCGCTGTGGCTGCTGTCTCTCAGGCCACGGTCGGACTCGTTTCCACGACGCCGATCATCCTCTGGCAATAGTGGCGTTGTAACATCTGGATTCCGTTGAAACAACGCTTACAATTTCATACAGGAAGGAAAATGGTCATGCCTTGCTGGGAGCATGGGTTCTCCCTACGTGAGCTGAGTGTATCTGATCTTTTATTTTTTTCCTGTATGTTATAGGTATTCGGCCTGGGCAACAGTAGAGTAGCAGCGGTGGCAGCATGGCGGAAATGATGAGCTCACACATTGTCGCTGGACGAAGTGGCGAAAGTCCGGGCACAGAAAATTATGGATTGGACTGCAATGTGAATGGCCCGAAAGGCCTGGCTCTGGGATTATGGATCGGACTGCAGTGAGAAGAGTCCTGCAGGAGCGCCTCCCGGTCGATAATCGGTGGTTCAAGGAAAGCCCGGACCGCATGCTGGACTGGACTGTCTGATGTCACAAGCTTGGCTACGGAAGGGACTGCCATTTAAAAAATAAAAAGGGACTGCTGGGTCTGGGGTTTGGCACACCATAACCTGGACTTTTCATTTCGACCCGCATTTTTACCTTCACTTTTATTTTCTTTTTAGGGTTTTAAACACTTTTTAACATGTTCGTTTTTTGTTTTTTTTTAGAAATGTAATGCTGTTAACATTTCCATTTCTGGTTCTCATTGTGCTGGTGTGGCCGGGAATCTACCTTACAGTAACATTTTTTAAATCCGTTACAGGTACTCTCCGAAACCTCTGACTGACTGGGATATCATCTAGGAATGGGATTTCGTGGGTGATTAAATTGGTACACCCCAGGTCGCCATCATGAGCTGAAAGCACAGACTGGACCTCCTAAGTAGGGCTCCAACCCTGTCCTGTACCTCCCCTGGCATAGCTGACAAATCCAATTCTTTTATGTGGTCTCTCAGAGTACCGGCCTGCGCTCCGTCTCCAGCCCGTGCAGCCCTCCGGCCGCATTTGTTTTACAGGGCTGCCAACTCTCACGCATCGGCTGTGAGACTCGCGCATTTGAGTGGCTTATCATGCTCTCGCGCTAAACCTCTGATTCTCACACTGAACCATATAAATCAGTCGAATGGAGAAAAAGTGCTGTAAGCACTTTATCTTTTATTGGATCGCTGCTCCCCACATGTAGGCAGGACACACACATGTAGCCTACAACGTCAGTACAAAGCCCCACTTCCTGGTCTACCGTAATAACCCCCGTAATGCGCAGGCACATTACACAAATAGTCAGTCTATATACTAGCGTATGTGACAACATACACATCAAGAGCAATGCCGGCTAATCAAGAGGTTCGGGAGGAGTCTTTTGGACCAGTGTCTTGGCATTTGTGAACAGGCGCAGCATCGCGACGCAACATCGCAGCAGCAGCGCAGTTCACTCACTGCTCATAAATCAGTCTGACACAGTGATGAGCGGAGATATTTCAGCTTCACAAACGATGCGCATTAAATTTTTTTCTAGTTTTAAACTTTAACCAGTTATTCCTGTCCGAGCCCCAAGTTAAATATTTTTTTATATAATTTTTCAAGGGCAATTTTGTTTACAGAACAAAGACTTTGTTATCCATCATACTTATTGTTTTTGGTTGTGTTTGGTTTTCATTTATTGTTAATGAGACTGAGAGTCAATTATATTTGTTTTTTTAGCTGTTTAAAATTTCTTCCAGTTCCAGTGTAAAATGTTCTTTAGAAATGAAAGTTTATTGATCTTTGAAAGGGTGTACTTGCATTGTTATGGCATTATCATTATATTAGTTGAAAATGGTCTCAAAATGACAATATTAACACTTTGCGCAATATTATCGCTTATCACAATAATTTCTGAGAATTTATCGCACAGCAAAATTTGTTATCGCGACAGGCCTATTAGTCACTTAAACCAGCAAGCGTCCTTTCGGAAATGCAACTCTGCAAGACAGGAGTTAGTTTCCCTCTTGTTCAGGGGTACCTGACTCACTTTGGTAAAGGGGGGAAGAAGGCTTTGAAGCCTGATTACTACGTTGACGGCAGAACCTGGCAATATGTCCCGGCTGCTGACGTCTACATATAATGGGGGTGTTCCTATTTTGCTGGGAGTGTCGAGGATTTTTCTGTTGAAACAAATGTTGGGAAAGCAAGGTAATCTGCTCCTGTTATTTTAACAGTATATCGCTTATCTTAGTCAAGTTATCAGGAGTCCCGTGATTAGTCGTTGCCCGAGACCCCATTTGGCCTTGAAAAGACTCATATTGATGGCATTGATCATGGCCCTGTTGAACAGTTGGCTGTCCCTCCTGCTCCCACCTTATTGCTTCTCTTCTAACATCTAAAAAAGTGTATTGTTGGTGGTTACGAACAAGTCTTTTTAACTCTCTACATAAAGAAGGATCCCAAACATGTTCTACAAACTGATCTCTTAAAAGTACAGCAGAATTTACCAAGCCATCAGGGGCACTTTTAGTTACTTTTTCCATTAGGCAAAAAAAGCATGAGAATATTCCTGGAGAGATTCACCTTCATTCTGTTTTCTTGAGAAAAAGTTCTCTTGTAACGCAACATAGGATTTTGAGCAGCAATACAACTCCTGAAGAAAATCAAGAACATGTTCTGGGTTTTCTTGCTCAGCCCTAGGCCTGTATCTGATCTTATCCTGTTACCATGGTGAATCCAGGTATCTAAGCGCTGTTGATGGATTTTTGTGGTTTCTTGCGCCATTCAAAGTAAGTAAACCCACTTTGTTAGACTCAGCTTTATGACACAGGCTTCAGGATGTGAGACAGAGGTGTAGAATGGGTACAGAGCTTATATATGCACTACATTTACACAGTAAAAATGTCAAAAGACTTCATTTAAATATCTTTAACTCATCCTTTAATGTTGTACTCATATCTTGTGCAGATTTCTATCAAGACCCAAACCCCAAAGTGAACAAAACTGCCCTTTGTGGCAGCTTCTGCCACTAGACTGTTATAATAAATCACTTGTTGGTGTTTACTTTCACTTTGTCAACAGTGCAGGAACAAATTGTGTTTCTGACATTACTTAAAAAAAGTAATGAAATATTTATAGCCACTAGAATTTCAATCTTTTTTTTTCTTTCCCTAGAGGCTTGAAAAATGAGGTTGCCCCCAAATATGTAATAAATCAAGTAATGTTTGCTGTATATTAAAAAAGGATTTCAAAATAAGACAACAAAAAATACTTGCACTCGTTTTTAATTTTCTTTTACAAAAACAGGTATGAGAGAATGCAGTGAGTGAGCCACACAGCTGGCTCATCACGGACATGGAAAAACACAAACGGCATCGGGAAAAGGCAACAAGTTATTTAAAAAGAGTTTAAAATGGGAAAAAAAACACTGTTACAGGTATTCATCCGAGTGCATGTGTACTCCTATAGTCTCTTACATCCACAACACAACTGAATGACAAATAACTGTTATTTAATCTCACACAAAAACACATGGACACACATTCTCACACTCACACTATGCAACTGTTGGGGTGTAAAAGAATAATTAGAAGGAAGAATTAATTCTCTGATAGAGTCGCTGCTACAAGTGAAGAGGCATTTGGACATTTACAATTAAAGGACAGTTCAACCAAATTCAAACCCAAACCCTCGACTCGGTGAGGTGACAGCAGAAAACTGTCTGCATGACCGAGACGCAAAGTTCCACTCATTTTTTCATTTGGGTGAAATGATCCTTTAATTAAAACAGATACAATTAGCTCACATTATAAATCCTGTAGCCAGGACACACAATCACTACTAGCAGCAACAGGGTGGACACCCACGGCATCAGCAGTGTGTGCTGGTGGTTCTGTTTGCAAGCATCCACATATAACGCCGTCTGAACCAAACATCCTTCATTTGTGCGCTAAAACTGAACTGAGATCAGCTGAGAGAAGGATCTGAGGCCGTTTGAGCCACACACACTGCAGAGGACGTGAGCAGGATATGCCAAACAATGCACTTTCTGCTGCGCACACACACCACATTCTCACCTACGAAGCAGTGCAGTGTTTGGTGACCAGTGACAGTGAGATTGTTTGTGTTAGCATTGCACGCTAAGCCACGCCATTCAAGTTTGCAGTTTATACGGGAAAATGCACGTTTGCTGTAGATGCCATGTGATAACATGAGAACTTTGAGGGGGCACAAGGATGGATGAAGAAATGAACTTTCTTAGACCATTTGTGCTGTTTGAAAGCAGATGTAAAACATTCATTTATGTAAAACGTTGGACCTCCACCCAAAACAAAATGAAAAGAGAATAAAAGTTGTTACTTTAAGAAATGCTCCGATTTGTTTTCATGAATGTAAAACTGAACAGGGAAATGAATAAACAAAATGTGTGTTAATGTAGTCTATCCCTCCACATGCTAGCTAAGCTTTAGCTTTTCCAGTGTAAACTCCAGAGGATTTTCCTCGCCTGTAAAACAAAGCCTGGATTCTCAGTCAGAGGGAACACAAGATGAGATGAGACGCTGTGGAGAGATGCTGAAAAGTGCTAAAAGGAACAATACCTTTCTTTCAGATAAAGGTAGCAACTAACAGGTAAATCTGCTCTTCTTAAGAGAAAAATGCACTAAATGCTGGTATTTAGCCAAAACCAGGCTGACAACAGCAACACAGTCACGCTATGTAGGTAATATATGTGTAAATATAAATCACATCGTGTTAAAATGAGTTCATTATATTCATTTTTAATTCCACTGCGTGGGTGATTGTTTTACTTCTTTGCCGTACCCTCTCCTCCTCTTGATTTACACTCCAGGTTTAAAGAACTGGGTTATTTTCTGATGAATTTTCTGATGAATTTTCTGACGTCACTAGCCGGACATCCCTGGAATCATGTAGATTTTCAGTTTAAATTGGCGTATTTTGCAGGAGACGCTGGTAAACCTTTTTGTGAGTGAAAAAGTGGTACGACTTGTCGCTTTTACAGTTTTTCCTGTGACACATCGGCCAGAGTCCTGCCCCCTCTAACAGCCACTGTGCATCTTCACACAAGGCACGTTGTCAATAAACCACCCCCCCCCCCCCCCCTTCCCAAACTCTGCCTTTCCTTCCATCATATCTCAGCAGGCCTCCAGCACAGATTCGTCCTTGTTCGCTCCGACTCAGAACCTTTTTATATACTGCAATGACGCAGATCCTGACTCTTGCATCTTTGTACTATGAGTGGTTTCTGAGAGATTCAGGGAGTACAGGCATCTATTTTTTTTTCTTTTTAAGAAGTTATCACCAGGACTGGAAAACGAATCCCTGTTGCTAGTTCGCTTTTATAATGCAAGTTATGTTAGAGGCTAAATATACTGTCAGTCAGGTGCGCTAGGACTCTGCGCTAGCACCAGCAATGATTATATCCAAAGGAAGAAACGGTGGGATAGAATGAAAACAGGGGAACCGTTTCTCTGCAGCTTCCCCGTCCAGCCAAACCCTTCGGCTAGAAAACGAAACTAAGATTTTTATGTTTGTTGTATTTTTAGCAGCAGCTCTCTCACCAAGACATGGACTGAGGTGTTGTCGCTGTTCTGGCTTGTGTGCTGCTAGCTGTACTAGCTCACATGCAGGTGATCACGTTTTCTTGGTTTTTGTTTTTTTCTCCGTCTTTGACCAGGGGCAGGGTTATTTTAGCCGTCTAAGTGAGGTGGGTGGGGACTTTAACCATTCAGGAGGTAGACCACAAGCTCATAGGTGCACATCATGATGGCAGTGTTGGGAATCTGGCGTACCAGGTGGGTGGTGAGACCACGGTACAGGGCTCGGTAGCCCTCCTCCTTGGGCACTGTCACTAGAGTCTGGAAGAAAGAGCGGTACTTGGTGCCCTCTTCTCGTAGTCTTGTGCGGATCACCTCTGCAAAGTAAATCAATTAAAAAACAGATTAAGACAAGGAAAGTTTATTTCTGTAGCACATTTTATGTACTGGACAACTGAAAGTGCAGGTGGTGCAAATAAAGCATAAGAGAAGTAAAAGGTAGCAACAAAAAGCAAAAATCACAATAAAATAATAAATTATATTAAAATGAATAAAAGCAGGATAAGTTCAAAGTTATTGTGCAGATTTCATGCAGGAGCATAAGAAACGTTTTTAACCTGGATTTAAAAATGTCTCCATGTGGTGAAAGTTTAATCTCCACTGGCAGTTTGTTCCTCTTGTTTGCAGCATAACAGCTAAACGCTGCTTCTCCATGTTTAGTCTGGACTCTGGTCTGGACTAGTTGACCAGAATCTTTGGATCTAAGAGCTCTGCTAGG
>JBAMHW010000001.1:37256183-37272000 GCA_037177495.1 Rhadinocentrus ornatus | reverse complement strand
ACCTGAGTTTGACCAGTTGGCTCCTTAGGCATGGTCCTTACTGAGTAAACCACCTCATTATGAGGGCAATTGAATAGAGAGATATACCAGCGCAGACATCGCCCAGTAAAACAAAGTCTGCATCAGATACTTAGGAACCAGAGGTACCAGGGTACTATGGTGATAAATGGGCTACTGGAATGAAAATTAGACGCCACTGCACAGGAGATACGAACAAGACACTGTTGGAATGCTACTACTCTAGTAACCCTATTGACTGGGGCTTCATTCAAACTCGAGATTCCAAGTCATGTGCCCAGTGAGGAAACAAGTTTCCCTGAACAAAGAATTTCTTACTTTGTCTGATGTCTGATGAGAAGTGCCAGGAGGACTACTGGTTAGAAAACCGGCTCCAGCAGAACAACTTGAGGGATGTGTGGTCAGGGATGAAAAGATCACCGGCTTCAGGTTAAAGGGGGGCCAGACTGATGGAGGTCTGGACAGAAACAATGAGCTGAACATGTTCTTTAAATGGTTCAGTTCAGAACAAAGTTCAGAATGAGGAAAATCTTATGTTTTCTCACATGGTTTGATAGGGAATACATTGTTGTTTTCTTCTTTTCACTGCTGAGGAGGCAGGAACGACCTTTTTTAGGAATGAAGGGTGGAATTCAAAGCATCTGGGATCAGCTCCGTCTGCTATTAATCATTCAGCAGATGGAAGAAGACAATGCTGAGATGAAGCAGCAGTAAACAGAGTAAAGATGTCAGCTTTCCAGAAGTGAGTAATCCTTATTGTTAGGTTTTACTGTGGTAAAAGATTGCTGAAGAAGAGTGGGCCAACATTTCTCTTCAGTTTAATTCCAGTTATTGGAAAGATTATCTCGTAGTTGTTCATAAAACCTGTTTAGAGGGTGATTTCTTTTCCTTTTTATAAACTATGTCCTTGAAATTGCCTTTGCTTCTTTACATATAATTACCACCGAGTATTTTTTTAATTCATTTTGGGTGAAAACTCTGACAGCCAGTTTCAGCAGCCAGGAATCCATTCACCCCGACCACCACCCAATTCATAATCCACCGTTGCCTCCTGCTGGTGATGGGTTGACAGGAGGGTAGTCCCTTGTTTACCCCTTCTGTTATTAATGGACGACATATTAACAGACTCTATTTAAACAAGCGGGAGGGCTGCCTGGAGATCCTAGGTTTAGGAGAAGAGCATCAAGGTCCAACAGGGAGTAAACGTGGTGCTGGGGTATATAAGGACTGATGAAGAGATTGGGGACCGGTGCAAATGATCATGGATCCGGCCATGGTGCAGAACTGGATGGTCTGTGGCAGGGTGCGATGATTAGGAACAGATGTGGATGATCAGGGGAGTGATTACTGAGGAGCTTGGCTGGGCTGAATGTGACAGGGAAGAACAGGGATGTAACACCTACCACCAGGTACCCATGCCAACTGGCCTCATCTACAGGCCTGGCTCCAAGGTGAGACGGAGCATTGTCTGAAGAATGGTATATTAGGAACATACTAATTTATTATTGACTTAAGTAAAAAAACCTAAAATTCTGTAAAGTGTTGGATGGAATTATAAACAGTATTAGTAAAGTATAAAGCAAGTTTTCAAACGCTCCTTCACTGGTTTTTCATTTCAGCCGTTTACTGCCCTGTTCCAAGTTGCTGCCTACAGATTCTGAGAAATGTTTCAACATCTGAAACGTTGCACATTCTGCTTTATTTACGTGTCCTTTACGTGTCCCTGCGTTTTTTTGGAGTTGGGGTCGTAAACACTGAAGATTCCACCTGAAATAACAAGCTGTGCACAACCTGAACAATGCCCGGCTACACCACACAAACTGGCTTTTTATTAACCGGTGCTTCTGTTAATGATTTAAAATGGCAAATTCTGGGATGTTTTAATCTCTGTGTAGGCCAGCACTGTCTTTACTTATTTATCTATTTTGTAGTTTTTGATGTAGCTTTGCTGGTAAATTAAAGATTAGAGCTGACAAATCTTCAATAATAAAGGAAAACGTGATGACACCTTAATAATAAACAGGTAAAATTGGTGTAGAAGTGTTGCAGGTGATTATAAAATACAGTGCTGTGTAAACATTTGTTTTAAGAGATTAGAAATATAAAACCTGCTAAAATGTGACTTTTCACACAACTACATAAAAGGACCCATATTATACATTTTCTCAACAATTTCATCTGGGTATCAGAGGTCAAACAACATTGTTATCCAAGTGTTTTACCCTGAATTCAGCCTTGGTCCTTCACTTCAGCCATTCCGGATGTGGCTCTAGTGAGCTCTACTGAGAACGGGCTGTTTTTGGGTCTGATCCTTTAAATGTTCATGACTGGTGCCTGTCCATGCGCCTCTCTGGGAAAGGCTCAGCTAGCCGGGGGGACGGGTCAACGACAGTATCCACTACTGGGAGGGATGGTTATTTCCCTTTTTGAGGTTACAAAGGGAAAGATCGCAGACTCGCCCGTTTGAACACACATTCACTAAAAAGTGGAGCAAGCGAGCGAGAGAGGAGACAGAATTTTCTCATTTTCAGGCCTCATACACAGGCTATGAGGACACATAACTGTTAGAAAACCTTTAGAAAGTTAATTTTGCATGAAATGGGACCTTTAAAACTTTTATTTTACTCTTTTCCGTTATTCTGCATCTGGTTCATAGAATTCTTTAGACAAACGTGTCCTAAGCACACGTTAATGAAACATTTTCCCATTTCTTTTAAAAATCAGCTTCTTGAAGGAAAAGACAAGACCAACTGGTTCACTATTTGTAAAATACATTTAATCCCTTTATATTTGGGCAAACCAAAGTCTACAGGGTGGAGAGTGGTTGAGATTTGGATGGCAGTGGGTCCTGAGGACATAGCCAAAAAGAAAGGGCAGTAACGTACTACATGACCAGATAACCGTCAGCAAATGACAGTAAGTAACCATCATTAAGACTCAAAAATGTTTCTTATTCTTTAACAACTGGAGATCTTGGGTTGAAATCAGCTGATGTGTTCAGTTTGACATTCCCTCAGGTGGCACTGCCACAAAATCTTCCACTCTTTCCAGACTTTACATGTACCAGACAAAAAAATATCAAAGAAAAAAAAGGCATACATCGTTTTCTACAACCTTCATTAGTACAATACAACAAGGGTATATGACACAATCCACTTTAATGTGAGGTGTTTTCAAGGCAAGGTTTTAATTGGTTGCTAAAAGCCAATATTATAGGAGAGATTACAAAAATGCTGTGATTTGACGAATTAGTTAATGAAGAGTTAGAGCTGCAGTAGTTATACATGCAATTAACAGATGTAGGAAAACAGACCAGGTCCAACATTAGGAGACATCTGTCCAGTCGGCTTTATAACTGTTGGCTTAAATATAAAACATTTAATAGTTTGTTTGTTCAAAAACAAACAAAAAGAGAAATCACAGAGATGACACAAAACTATTCTATTTTTACAAACTAAAACAAATGAATGACTTTCCTCCAAGAATGATGAAGTTGCCACGGCTTGTTGAGATTTCCATGCTCCACAACTTCTGCACAAGCCTGTTAACGACCCAATCACCTTGGCAAGGTGAACCAGGGAAATATCCAAAACCTGCAGGGCGGTGGCCTCTGAGAACCAGAGCGCTAAACCCTGGTGGATCCATACTACAAAGAAGGTTCAACAAATCCAGAGAATCTTTTAACTGATCTGGATTAACAGACCTTCACACTAGAGATCTATCCAAGCACTGCTCTGATTATGAACTGGGTCAGCCCACGATGGCGGCAGGCTGGAAAACCACACGGCTTCTGCAGCCAAAGCAGGAAGGGAGGATGACGCTGCTCCATCTGTCATTAAAACAATTTACAACAGTTTATTTTACCAAATTAGTTTGAATCTGTCCGGTGCTGAACTCATCTCTGCACACTTGAACAGATTTTAAACATCCAAGTCTGAAATTTAATTAAAAATTAAATAAAGCTGTCCAAAACATTAAACTTGACAGTCATCAGTCTGTTTTAGCTCCATGAACTTCCCGTTCAGATTGTACGCCTCGGATCAGAGAAGATTAAACGGCGTGTTGGTCTGCTCAGGAAGAAGTGCGTCCACCTGCGGCGATGTCTAGTCTCAGGTTGGACTCTGAGATAAGAGATACAACACAGCAAGAAGTGAACAAGCTCTGGGAGACTCAAAATCCATAGCTAGACCGTAAATTTCACTCCTTTAATCCTGCTTGGTCGTATAGACCTCTGGACCTGCTCTGAATGTCCACACATCAAGTCATTCAGACGGTTAGTAGGAGCCAAAGCATCACCTACACAACATACACAAAGATTATGAATAGATTACATGCCACTGGGAGGATGAGAACAGATGAGTTTTTAGCCTCATCTGGCCCTCTAGTGAGGGTAGTTCTTACATGAAGTGTAGATGCAGGACAGGAGCTGGAGGAACAGTACAATGACATCATCATGTCAGATGAGACCAGACCACTCTTGTCTTAAGGCAACACAGATTTACGAGACACCGCCTGCTATTATTTTTGCTACAGCCTGGAAGCAATCAATCACAAACGTGTTGACAGTTTTTTTCTGTAAAAAGCATAAAAAGGAACAAACAGATGCATAGACAACATTTACACTACAAGCTATACGGGTCAATAAGAATCTTCTTTGGGAAGATGGGTTGGAGCATTGAGCATGAGGCCTCCACAAGTTCATGCATAGACGCAGTAAAGTTGTTGGTTTTTTATGTGATGAACATGAAAAACTAACAGATGAGCACTTCGAGCCAGGCATGAAGGATTTATTCCAGAAAGCAGCTTTAATAAACTCAGTCTAACCATGACGATGGGGGACAAGGAGTCAAATTTATCCTGATCGATTCTTTTGGCATTCACTCACTAGCTCGGATAATTTGACTTGTGATGCATCATGGGAGCATATCAACAGTTAGGCATTTGTGTGTTTTTTTATGGCTGTAAAAAACAAACATACAAACTAAAAACAACTAAAACTTGTATGTTCTTTGGCACCAAAACTAATTAAAACCCAAGATTGCAAAAAGTAGAGAAGAGTGATGAGACGGAAATGATGGAGTAAACAAGCAAAAAATAAATAAATTTGTCCTCACCCCGCGACCCTGAATTGGACTAAGTGGAATAGAAAATGAATGAATGTTTGTCTTCACAGAGTTAGTTACGTTAGCAACAAGTCAGGCTGAATTCTTCATATTAAGGCTGCTTTCTGGAAAACACGCAGACTTTGGTTCCAGTTTCCATGGCTGACCAGTGCTGCACATGCAGACATCACAGAGCAATGCGGATGTAACCAACACAGTGATCTGGGGGACAGAAATGGGTGTTTATGTGCCACTCTGAGTTGCTACCATGTTGGTGAGGCTAACCCATGCTGCTTCACTAGTGCCGGTCATACACCACCTCCGATGCAATGTAGAGTAGACAGTGGAGCAGAGTACAGGGAGCTGGGAGCGGCGGGTTGGAGAAAGGTTTCATGTAATGCAGCGTCCATGCTCAGGCAGCCAGAAAGCACTGTCAACATATATTTATATACAGTTTGTACAGAAAACAATGAAAAAAAATCCATAAAGCAAGAATGTAAGAGCATGTTCATAGACAAGAAAGCAGTAAAAACCAACCAATCATTGAAGGATTACAGCACCTTGACTGATGAATGTAGCTGATGAGTGACAGCGTAATATAATTTCTACTGATGCTACGTAGGGTATCACTGATCTAACACACAGAACAGCATCTGTGGCAAACAAAAATAAATCAACAGTGTAAAAAATCTTCTATGGAGGTTAGTTTATTTGCATGAAAGAGCTGACTAAATCCAGCAAGCACTATATGTGAGATTTTCTAGCTATAAAAGAAAAAAGAAAGGGCTGTGGTCATGTGTGGTTCGCTCCTCTGGTGAGGTGTTGGCACCCACTCGTTTTAGTAGACTGGGCTGTTGCGGATCCCACAGCACAAAACCATGCTGAAAATCATCTCAAAGATCTGCAACAAAGACAACAGAAAGTTATGCTTAGAGATGTTCTTATCTAATCATTTACAGTGCGGTGCACTCACAGCAGCTGCAACTTCCTCTGCAGACATACACTGACATTAGGCAAGGGAAACAAAATCCAGTTCCACTCAGGAACTGGTTCGGACTTTTCCAAAGGAGCAGAATCATGCGCCACTGGGCTTATCAATGCTCTCTATCGGTGCCAACAGGTGCTGGCCAGCTCACGGACTACAAACAAACATGCGCATGTTTGTTGTTGGAAGCGATGATCCAAAGCACGGCTACGTTTCACCGACAACATGACGATGGCACAAGCTCTAATGTCTGTATTAGAAAAATAGTACAGGACAGACCTATATCCTTGTGCGGAAGTGTACGCAGCCTAATCACTACTCTGCTTCACGTTTCTTATGTGAGTGAGTACTCTACTGGTGAAAATATTCCTGATGTTTCTGTCTGGAGGCAGCTTGTTAAATGAGTTAGCTCACCTGTAGCTACAGGCGTGTATATGTGCTTCATGGAGACTTTAGCGGGCTGTAGTCGGAGACATTAAATTCTTTCTGAGTGAAGTGAATGAATGAATTTATTGTCATTGCACAACAATTATATCAACAATTATTGGAACTTAAATTCTTAAATCCCAGGCTCACCGAACAATGATAAAAAGAATATAAACCACAATAAAAATAGTCAAACACAAAAAGCAAGAATCCTACAAATAAGTTATACAGTAAAATCTATAATAAGCAATAAGAAGATGCTGTTATTTAAAGGTGGCATTGCTGCTGACAGCATTAGAAGTCTTATGGCCGGCGGTATGAAGCCGTCCCTGAGCCTGGTGGTACAGGCTGCAATGCTGCGAAACCAGGCGGTAGCAGACAGAACAGTTTGTGACTGGGGTGGCTGGGGTCCTTAATGATTTTGGTGGCCGTCCTCCTACACCGCTGGGTGTAGAGGTCCTCCATGGATGGCAGGACCGCCCCGGTGATGTGCTGAGCAGTTTTCACCACCCTCTGTAAAGCCTTGCGGTGGAGGGCGGTGCAGCTGCAGTACCAGGTGGTGATGCAGCCAGTCAGAATACTCTCAATGGTGCACCTATAAAAGTTGCAGAGTATCCTTGAGTTCATGTTGAGCCTCCGTAGCCTGCGGAGGAAGAAGAGCCTCTGTCTGGCTGACTTTGTAATAAAGTCAGTGTGCTGAGTCCAGGTGAGGTCCTCACTGATGTGGACCTCATAGAACCTGAAACTGCTGACTCTTTCCACCACAGCCCCGCTGATGGAAAGGGGGGCGTGTTCCTCCCGCTGCCTCCTCCTGAAGTTCACAATCAGTTCCTTAGTTTTGTTGACGTAAAGATGGGGATTGTTGTCCTGGCACCAAGATGTCAGGCCTCTGACCTCCTCTCTGTAGGTCGTCTCGTCATTGCCGGTGATCAGGCCAATGACAGTCGTATCGTCAGAAAATTTAACAATGGTATTGGAGCTGTGGGTGGCCACGCAATCATGTGTGAACAAGGATACAGCAGAGGACTGTGCACACAGTCCTGGGGGGTGCTGGTGTTCCCAGTCAGGGTGGAGGATGTGGTGTTGCCCATCCGCACAGCCTGTGGTCTTCCTGTCAAGAAGTTCAGGATCCAGTCACAGAGGGCGCTGTTGAGTCCAAGCTTTCTGAGCTTGGTGACGAGTTTGGAGGGCACAATGGTGATAAACGCTGAGCTGTAGACAATAAACAGCATTCTCACATTTGTGTCCTCTGGTCCAGAGGGGAAAGGGCAGTGTGGAGAATGAAGGCGATGGCCTCTTTAGTTGAACTATTGGGCTTGTAGGCAAACTGAAATGGGTCCAATGAGTCCGGGATGGAGGAGGTGATGAAGGATTTGACTAACCGCTCAAAGCACTTCATGATGGTGGAAGAGAGTGCTACTGGGCAGTAGTCATTCAGGCAAAGGATTTTGGTTCTCTTGAGGACAGGGACAATGATGGTCTTCTTGAAGCAAGTGGGGACTACAGACTGGAGCCGTGACATATTGAAAATGTCTGAAAAGACATCTGCCAGCTGGTCTGCACACACCTTAAAAGCTCTGCCGAAGATACCGTCAGGTCCAGTAGCCTTATGTGTGTTTAACTTTTTTAAAGTGCCCTGGATACCACAGGTGGGCAGTGGTCCTGAGCTTTTTGTACCTCTACATCTGTAGAGGTGTTCTCAAAGCGGGCATAGAAGGTGTTCAGATCTTCAGGCAGAAATGCAGGCATCTGCTCAGTACTGCTGGTCTTCTTTTTGTAGTCAGTAAGAGTTTTTAATCCAGCCTACATGCTCCTGGTGTTGGAGCTCTTGTAATAAGACTCTACTTTGTCCCTGTACTGTCTCTTTGCACTACAGATAGCTCTCTGGAGCACGTACGTAGACTTCCTGTACTCCTCCAAGTCTCCTGAGTTATAGGCGTCTGTCCGTGCTTTAAGTTTAGCACGGACTTCACAGTTAACCCAGGGTCTGCACAGTAATCCTCGGTACAACGTCATCGATGCATTTCTGGATGTAACCAATGACCACGTGTATGTGTTCATGTCAGTATCCTCAAACACACCCCACTCCGTCATGCTGAAGCAGTTGCGCAGAGCCGAGTCTAATTGGACGGACCACTGCTGAATGGTTCGTAACACTTCAATTTCTGTCTATAGGAAGGCAGCAGCAGCACTGAGACGTGATCAGATTTCCCAGAAGGAGAGCGAGGGAGGGCCTTAAACGTGTTTGCGTAAGGAGTGTAAACATGATCGAGTGTGTTATCGCCACGCGTAGAACAGCTGATGTGTTGGTGGAATCTCGGCAGGACTTTCCCAGGTTGGAGCTGTTAAAATCCCCGGCTACTACTGTCATGACAACTGACATGAACTCACGTGGAAGATAATAAGGCCGGCATCTGATCACGAGGTGCTGCAGGTCTGGAGAACAACCCGTAGAAATAATTCCCATATCAGAGCACCACTTGTTGTTCACCATGAAACAGACACCACCTCCTTTGCTCTTTCCTGAATGCATAGTCCAGTAAACAATGGCGTAGTCCGGGATCGAGGGGTCGAGCCAAGTTTCCGTTACAGATGTTAATCTCCCGTTAAAACGCCATCCTGCTCCAAAGTTCATCGAGCTTGTTGTCAAATGACTGAACATTTGCCAGAAGTATACTCGGTTGAGGAGGCCGATTCCCCTGTTTCCTTAGCCGGACCAGGACTCCAGCTCGAGACCTTTTTTTCTCCGCCGCTCAGGTACAACAACAGGTAGGCGCCGCCATGAAGATTCCCCGTTGTAAGCTGGTGGCGGTGGTGGTAGCAATAAAAAAGTTTTTTCCATCACCGATCAGATGCATAGTAATTTATCTTTATCAGACTGGATGATAGGGCTCACTTTAGCAGGTTGCATAACTAAGAAAAGAATTAAGAAGAAGAATAAATAAGGAATAAATAATGTCAGGGGAGAGAGCTCGAGACACAGCAGCCCTCCTTGTACAAAGATATAATATTCATCACTCAAGATCTGAACTGCAGGTTAAGTTAAAAGTGATCATTTCTGTGAGTTGCAGTCGAAGGCATTTGTAAGACAGGTCATTTAGTGAGGTGCTTAAATGGATAAATGTGGTAGAGGGAGGGAGGAAAAACCTGGAAATTCTAGTCACAATACAGCATTCAGTGTTTATTTTATTACATTCTTGGTTGACTTCGGATAAGAACAGATCAGATTAAATTGTAATAATTGATTCTTGAGAATTAGAATCAAATCGATTCTTGAAATTTGAATCGATACCCAGCTTTCAGAGCAGATCTGTAGTTTTGCCTTCCAGATCAGTTTGAAGACATTATTGTCTGTTTTGTTTTTTTACATTGTGTGGAGTTGACAAAGAGAAACTCCTTTTACATATTAAAGTCAGACAATTTGACACTGTAAATCTGTGTTGTAGATACTTTTTTCTTCTTAAAAAAATGAGGTCAGGATTTGATAAGGGACTCGATATCAACCTTATCAATTCAAACAGAATACTTTTGCCTCATTCGTGTTAAAAAAAATTCCAATGGGTGCCAAACTGCTTAGTGAGATAGTTATGTATCCATACAGCTGCTCACTGACTGCTCTAACATGTGTTTGGGGGCAGCCATGATGGAAATTGTCCTTAGAAAGAAGAAGTGACATGTGACTGGTTGCTACGGCGACGGATCCTAATTCAGGGTCTGCACACTTCAGAGTCTGCAGACTACGTAGGACACTCCGTAGCCTACGTAGTCTGCAGACTCTGAAGTCCGCTTAGCATTCGTGAAATGGGAAAGCCTACCCAGCAAACAAGAATTTCCCATAGCAGCAACGTAGGACACTGAATCTCTTAAACCTCTGAAATGACTAAGTTTGCATATCATAGGAAAGGTTTAGCGTAAGTTAACACCGACCACCGCCACCGTCTTGTGCACAATGAATTCTGGGAGAAAAGAGGCTGCGAAGGATGCTTTAACCTTTGATCTTGTCAAAACAGTCAAAGATGTATTTTTAGACTGTAAAAGTTCTATCTGTTGTGACTTGTTTAAACCTTGAATGAAGTTTCTATGTGAAAGTATCTCTGAGTTATGGGGCTCCCAAGCAGACTTGTTTTTCTCTCATTTCGGCAGAATCCCATTCATTTTAAATGGGACAAATGTAGCAGGTTTTTGGGGGGATTTTTTTTAAACGATAAAATACTAAAAGTCATAGCTTACTTCTTCCGTTTCATTTTTGTTGGGTTTTCTCAAGTCTGCACGACAAGTAACATGTAGAAACTTGTTATGGAAACGGAAGGAGTGTTACAACAAGCTGATTAAGTACGAGATTAAAAAATGTGCGCTTATGTGTGCTGCTATGCCTTCGGCCATATTCAAAAGGAAATAGCCTTCAGTTCTACTCCAAACCGACCGCAGGAGCTTTGTTGAGACTTTTATTACTTTATTTAATCTAAAATAACAAAAATCACACATTGTCACAACCACAGATCCTGAAACATTTTCAAGAAAACGTGCAGGGATCTGAATTCAGGAATATTTGTCCAATTCCCTCTTAACCGTCTCCAGAGCACAGCTTGGGACTTTTACTCCTATTAAAGAAACCAAACTTGTGATGGGCTAAACTGAAAACCCTGTTGTCATTTGCGTTAAGGAAGTTGTTGGTTATTCTGGTGTTTTATTCAAGGAGAAGGTAAACAACTATTAAAAAATGTGGTACATGACTACAGCTTCGTGTTCTTACCATAATAACAGCAACAACCAGGGCAGCAATTCCAATCAGATAAATCTTTTCTGAGAATAGCTCGTGGATCCGGCTATGGCAACTCTGGAAGGAGAAATGTCAAAATGTCCGAAACCATGTCTACAAAATGATCGCACATTTATTCATTATCAACATTTCATGTAACTTTCAGTAGTATGGCGTATTTATTTAGTATTCACATTTTCAAATCTGTGATCCTACAAACCTTCCTAATCACATTTGACATGTCAAACAGGTGTAACCTGCAAACACCTGTTTGCATCTGCCCAAGAGAAAATTGGGATAATTTTGCCTTTAGAGCTTCTAACTACAAAAATAATGCCCACAATCTTGGCAAAAGATAATGAGAGTGGCTTGACAGAGGACTGCGCTCCGAGTGCTTCTCATTTACTTTATGTTACATATTTAAATGACACATGAACGCTTAGTTTTTATCTGTTGATGCATTAAATTGAGGAATGGTAGCACTTACAACAGACACCTGTTGATTGGGACAGACATCGCTGTAGCCTAGCTTGTCGCTCAGCTGCGTCAGAAATGAGGTCCCCAAGCCCTTTCCACAGCAGTTCAGCTGAAACACAAAAATAACACAATAATGTTCATGTGAACATGTTAGGGAACTTTTTCTTTACATGGAATTATACGAATCACAGCTGCATAACTGCAAATACATAAGACCCAGTAAAACTGCTGAAGAACGGAACATAGAACTGATTATAGGTTAGACTTCAGACGTTATTAGTCCCTTTAGGAGGTTTGCTCAAAGAAATTGAAGTTCCATTACACCCACACTGTTGTACTATAAAAGAAAAATAATAATAATGTGATAGTATAAAAATCTGAGATCTGAGCCTCGATTTCCCTGGTACTCAAGACTTGCTCCTGTGCTGCCATGATTAGTGCCTATGTGCTGTCCTTCAGTCCAGCCCTCTCTAGCCATTGGTAGGACATGTTTATATCCACCACTTCAGCTATCTGTCGGTGGTACATCCCATGCAGGAGCTTGTCCTCTCATGATGGTTCCTCCATTTCATCTGAGAGTGAGCAACTCCTCTTGAAAATACACAAGAGATCAAGCTCCTGTATTCTTTGTAAAATTTACTGCATCCATGGGCTACATGTAAAAAAATCCTTAATGAAGAAGTAGAAGATTAAAGTAGGATTTAAGAGTAGGGAGTGGAATTAAAAACAATAGCAGTGCTGCGGAGCATCTCTCCTACAGCGCCATCTCACTCGCAAGATTATGTAGTTACCTGGTTCCCATCATATATTCCTCTATATTTGAAGATATCAATATAGCTTTATATATAGATGTATATCTCTCATAAGCTGTGATCAAATGATGCAAAGTATATGGTCGTACCGTCTCGTGAAAGACCTTGAGTACGTTGGTTATAGCAGTCTTTTGATCCTGGTCAGTGATGGTAGCCGTCAGGGCTTTGTCATAGACGGTGTCATAGAAGTTGACAATCTCCTTTGACACCTAAGAAAAGAAAAGATGCAACTGTAGACTCATCCTCCAACTGAGACTCCGACGAATTTCAGCTCTGAGTAGTACCAAGAAGTTAACAATGCTAGTTTTGATGAGCAAACTAGTGAAACCCTATAGACAACTAACAGTTACAAAGACAGCAAATTATATACTGAAACTAAAAAATTTGGATTGTGTTAGAGAAATATAATTTCATCTTCCATTTGATGCAGCAGTGTATTTAATCCATGGTGCTACAGAGGCACCAAAACACTATAAAAACTAGATAGAACTTCTCATCACTATTCAGGTAGGTTCTCAACAGTCCAACATCAAAGATAATAAAAAAAGAGGATCCCACCGACGGTTAATCCTTCACAAGTAGGGCTGGGTTAAAAAAAAAAACGATTCACCAATTTTTAATCAATTCAAATTATATAAACCCAATATCGATTCATAAAACTGAAGATCGATTTTTTTATATGTCCTTATTTCGGGTAACGTGACCCTACTCTCACGTGACTTACTGAGGTTCGGCGAGATTGTAGCATATATACACACACACACACACACAACTGGCTTCCTGTGTCGCCTCCATCCAAAGTCAGCTTTTCTAACAGAGATGATGTCAAGTTCAGATGTTTCCATGCACCAATGTGGATTACATTCACCTGCAAAGTCTTTTGCAGCATATTACCGCTCACATTAGCAGCTAACGCTGAGACTTATATTAGCAGCTAATGCTAACAATCACTACCACGTTCAACAGGAAGTGATGTCATCGCGCACGTAGTTTAAAATAAATCCGATATGCTCATTTTTTTCTAGAACATGTTTACACTTCATCCTTTTTATCAAACAGCAAACAGTCTGATGCGGTTTATCTGGTCGACATGACGGCATGTCATAGCTGCGCCTGCTCTCTGTGTCCACGGCAGTCAGCACACACACACACTGGCTTTTGTTAGAGGACAGAGCGCGCGTGTCGGTAAACACGCCAACTAGCTGAAAATCAGACAGAAAATTGAGAGTTCTCTAGATTTTCTCAGGCATGTTCTCTGGAGGAGGAGATGGAGGATTTCTCCTGCTCTGGTGTTAGTCATCATGGATCAAGCTGAACCGACCAGGAATTTATGAGTCGTATTACAGCTTTAAATGGATCCAATATTCTTTGTAAGTTTATTTAACATCAGCACGCTATCTGAGATCTGAACTTAAAGAATATTTTGAGCGACTCAAAACGGTTAAATCAGGACATTTAAAAAGTTTAAACTTTTTCTGTCCTATGGGGCTTTTCCTCCCACAACAGTATTTCTGGCTCTGAATCTGGGAAACACTGTGTTGTTCCGGTACTTCAGAAATTAAGAATGCAGATGTGTCAAATCAGATTTTTACATATTTTGATTGTCAAGTACATGCACTCAGTGTTTCATAAAAAAATTTAAAAAGTTTGCCGAAAACATTTTTAATCAAGAAAGAGATGTGGTGTTACATAGCTGTAATTTAATCGATATTGAATCAATTGAGGAAATAGGTGACGATACCCAGCCCTATTTTGAAATAAAATTGCATTGGTATTCAACACAAACAGCTTTTGGATGTAATCTTAAAATCATATTGTTAATAATGCACCAGTGTCCCACTAGCAGCTGTTGCTGCAGGTATTTACACCTCTAGTGTCCTCTAATGGCTGTCCTGGATCTCTTTAGTAATTCAGCCCCACAGCAGGTTTGTGAAAGCAGTTGTGTCAACAGTCTACGGGGGAATTGGTCCTTAGAGCCTAACTAGAAATACTTTAAATTGCAGTTGCATGTGCTGCATAACTACAAAGTAATGTAATTCAGGTAATAGCTAAAAAAAACTGTTGTAATAACACTGACCCAAATCGATATCGGATAAGAACAGATCAGATTAAATTGTAATAATTGATTCTTGAGAATTAGAATCAAATCGATTCTTGAAATTTGAATCGATACCCAGCTCAATTCATAAGGAGAGGTTCACCACTCTGTGAAACCAGGCTTACAGTGTCTTTGTGCATGTAACCCCAAATTCCAGCTGCAACTTCACAGGCGAAGAGGATGACCAGGCACGCAAAGAACTGCAACGCAGAGAGGAAGCATTAGACAAACAGGCAACTTAAAAATTTCACTTTAGTTTTAGATTTTGCTTCAAAGGACAAATGTCTCTGAGGTGAAAGAGCCCCTGAAACACATTCTGTGTGTTTGATGTGATAAACGTAATTATTTTGGGGTTTATTTGTAATAAGAAGTGCAAAACATCATAATTTAACAAAACAATTGCAAAAATGGCTTGATGCCATTTATGAATACAATAGGGGGCCCCTTCAAAATGAGTTCTGCTGCACAGCTAAGTGTGAGATGCTGAAAGAGTAACTCACCGTTCCCAGCAAACACTGGGACTCCTGAATGGCACCATAACACCCCAGGAAACCGACCACCATCATCACTGCACCAACTGCTATCAGAATGTGAACACCTGGACAGACAAGACTGATTAAACATCCATCCATCCATCCATCTTCTACTGTTTATCCAAGATCGCAGCAGCTAAAGAAAAAAAGCCCAGACTTCCTTTCCCCGGCTACTTCTTCCAGTTCTTCCAGTCAACATTGTTAGGGCCTCACTGTTAACGTGGTTGGGGCCTAACCGCTAACATTGTTAGGGCCTCACTGTTAACGTGGTTAGTGCCTCACAGTTAACATTGTTAGGGCCTCGCTGTTAACGTGGTCAGTGCCTCACAGTTAACATTGTTAGGAACTCGCTGTTAACGTGGTTAGTGCCTCACAGTTAACATTGTTAGGGCCTCACTGTTAACGTGGTCAGTGCCTCACAGTTAACATTGTTAGGGCCTCACTGATAACGTGGTCAGTGCATCACAGTTAACATTGTTAGGAACTCGCTGTTAACGTGGTCAGTGCCTCACAGTCAACATTGTTAGGAACTCGCTGTTAACGTGGTCAGTGCCTCACAGTTAACATTGTTAGGAACTCGCTGTTAACGTGGTTAGTGCCTCACAGT
>JBAMHW010000001.1:37243313-37256100 GCA_037177495.1 Rhadinocentrus ornatus | reverse complement strand
CGTTTTTGGTGGAAAGAAGTAAACTATTAAAAAAAAAGTGAAAGTTTGAATTAAAACGAGGATTGGAATCTTCCCCCCCCCCCCCCCCCACAGACCCCTTGGAGTGTCTCTACCCCCACCTTGTTAAAGAGTATTTAGAGGGGGGGCCTCTTCCCACTGGGAGCATCGTGACCAGATTCCCAACTTAAATGAACAGTAATGGCGGAGGGGTGGAGTAGCTGTGGGTGGCTTAAATCCTGGCCACCCTATTGGCCACCCCAAGCACCTCATCACAACTAAGTTTTCTTTTCTCCCCTTCATGCGGGACCATTCCTGCACTGCGACGACGCTTCCAGACACTTTTTCTGTGCACACGTCGTGTCTTCAGGTGATTGGCTGGTTAGAGATTCACCTCACAGTTGCAGACGGGACCAAACAACAAATGATCAGAGGCACCGCTTGCCAACAGACATGCCAGCCAAATACTTGGGCCACCGAGTGCTGGCCAACTCTGACTCACTACAGAGCAGTGACCACGTGGAGAGTTGGCAATGATGGTGGTGGACCGGAGCAGAACCCCATAAATGGTCCTGCCTCCACCCCCCGGTCTTACTGCAAGTAGCTGTGTGTCTTATGTAAACAGACTGGAGAGAGAGCGAGTTTATCAAAAAGAAGCGCAGTTTTTTGTCTGTGACAAAAAAACAAAACAAAAAAAGCGAGATGAAAAGAGATGAAGACAGTGGTCAGAGGTGGAGATGATACAGAAGCTAATTTAGCTCAGAGCAGCTCAGTCTCAGCCAGTGTCTGGCTGCCTTGAGGCTGAAAATAAAAACATATTTTGGACAATAATCTTTAAGTTATCAAGTTAAAGTTGTGTTTTTAAACTGTCAACATGAAAACGTTAAGTCAGAATTTGTTGGCAAGAGATTTAGATAAATAAAAGTAAGTTGTGTGCTGTCTGATTGGAAAAAATTAATTAAATAGAAAAAGTGTAAGTTGCCAAAGAAAAAAAACTAAAGTTATGTATATATTTATTACCAACAAAGCCTATAAAGATTTTTAAAATGTTATTATTATTAGAAAATATAATAATAAAAGGGTGATGAACGCTGTTTGGAGGAGGCCCCATGAAATCACCTGTGCAGATAATTATAGGTGAGCTATAATATGAGAGAGAAGACGTTGTGTATGTATAGATTGATCAGATCAAACCAGGCTGAGCATCTCCTCTCAGCTAAGCAGTAAAACCCAGTACAGTCTGTAAAATACCAGCCTCTATTTACCTTATCTGCCCAAATTTAGACACACAAATATTATTTAATCTTCCACCACATCCCTTGTGTGCCAACAGAGGCCCTTATCCCCTTCCAGCTGCTCCCCAGGAGCCAAAATATGGCCGCCTACTGCTCTCTAGTGCATCAAGAGATGGATTAAACGCAGAGCTGGATTGCTTAATTGGGATGAATAAAGTAAAAATTATTATCATCATGTTGTTAAAGTCGAGTCGAGTTAAAGCTTCCTCATAACTCAGCGGTCCTGACTCGTTTGACAGCCCAGCAGCATAACGATAGAGAGAAACTACATTTTACAACTTTCTCCTTCTTCCACTGCTGACCACTAGCCTTTACGTTTCATGCACACCAGAATGGAAACATACAGCAGAATAAGGAACACTACAGAAGCCAGATTACCCGGAGAGAACCCATGCAACAATTGTGTGGTGACACTAATAATATTCTGTAATCTTTCTGCATGTAAAAATCCTCTTCCAGCGTAGCAACCGCATGCATGCGATAGCATCTTATGGACAGCAGGTGGAGCTATTTATCTTTTGCACCAGTATGAAGTAAATCATCTACCAGTTAGTTTCGCCCTTGTTCTGCTGTTCCATGTTTTTTCCAGCTTGAGACATCATATGTTTATGGCTCTGCCGTGTTTGTCTAGATGAACGGAAAAGGGTTGCAGCATAAAAAAAAAGGATTGCTTTTGTCCAGTAAATTTGAAAAACAAGAATGTAAAAACTAAAAATGAAAAGTGCATGTGTTTTCACCCTCCCACTCTTAAGTCAGCAGATTGTAAATCCACGTTTTACAGCTATTAGAGCTCGAGGTTCTGCTAAGGTGTGTCTCTATGAGGCCCACACAGCCAAACACTGGGATTTTTGGCAGTTCTTCAAAACAAGCCTGCTCTACCTTCATGGTGGATGGTTTCTACTGGCATACAACCTGAGGTCTGGGTTCCGGCTATTCCAACATGTTTGAGCTCTACTCATTAAACTGCTGAGTGCTGCTTCGGCAGTACTGTCCCAGTGTCAACACTCCTTAAGACTGAAACAGGTTTTCCCCAAGAATGCTCATCTATTTAGCTCTATTTGTCATTCGAGCAATTCTGAGCAGTTTCCAAGTTAGAGTCCTGCAGCAGACAGAGGAATTCATGCTTTGGGGTGGCAGCTGGTCTCCAAGGTTTTGAGTGCCCCCCTGGTCCCCCTAATCTTTGCAGGGGCCCGGTCACATTATCACTGAAAACTGTTCATTCCTGATATTTAGCACCACATTTACTAACCTGCTGATATAGTCACTGTGTGATTGTGTGGGTTTAATCAACAGCAACGACAGTTAAACTCATGTTTTTTTCTGTGGTGTTTTGATTTATGATTTTCTTTCTTTTTATAGGTGCTCCTAATGATTGACAGCTTTGTTTTTCCTGAAGATGTTGCAGGTGGTCGTGTTTCCTTACAGGGAACAGCTGGTTGGCGCTTTCTATCTGGTGTATCCTTCTCTCCTTTTTCTTCTCTTTACTTTCTCTTGCCCCCCTCTTCAGGTAATGAGTAATATTTAAGTACCGAGTCTTCTATCCATAAAGATCCTCTTAGCAAAGCAAATTTGTTTAATACAACACAGAAGCCAGACCATCATTCTGTTTGTTATGATGCTGGACAAGATAAAAAACAGACAAAATAAAGTCTGTATGTCTGACATCAGCACCAGAGCTGGCCATGTGGACTTTCACCAGCTGCTACCTGATCCAACAACTTTGTCTTAAAATGAGCAAAAGACATCACCAGAGCGAAAAGGATGCAGCTAACTGTAAGCAATACAGCAATTACCACACATATTACCAGATCACCTCTAACGTGCACAGCCTCAACAGTCACGAGGGAAATCCAAGGAGGGCAACTGGAAAATTTCACCTTGTACAGTGCTAATATCCACGAGTCACACCCCACACAGTATTCAGTCTTTCAGTGTCTGTATACAGAATACTTTAAATAACAGCTATGCTATTTTAACAGTTTCTTTCAGTCCTGAAGTGACAGCTCTTTCAGTTCTCATCTTTTTCAGGGTCACAGGGAGTGTTTTTCTTAGTTGCTGAAACCTCCTTGTTGTAGGTTTGTTAAATCCCCTCCAGCAACAAAGCTCTAGCAGACCTTTGACACTCAGTCAGTGTACAAGTGTGCAGAACACTTAATAATTATGCTATTCCAACGGTTTCTTTCAGTCTCTTTACAAGGGTTAACATGATTGATGAGCCGCTCTGTGTTTTTCAGGATGGGAGAGGCATGCCCACCTGTAGTCCCCATGATTTCTGCCGATGCTCGTTGCTTTACCAGGAGCATGCAACCTTTTTCATGGGTATTCAGGATCAATAACTGCACTGACAGGAAGGTCATATTGCTTCTGTAGTCCATACATTCAAAGCCATTATTGTCCAAGTTTTGGCATATGCACAGGATGTCATAGCATCACATTTCACTCCTAGAGCAGATCTCTTGAAGCTTCTACTAAGTAGAATGGGAAGCAGAGTTGAAAGGTGTCAGTGGAGAGTTGTGGTTGCTGCCAGCCACTTCCTCATTGCAGTCTAGAAGCACATCACCCAGTTCACTAAATGCTTCCTCTCCTTTCCCATGTTTATACCCCACTACTGTCTGTCTCCCTGTAACTTCCTGCAGGCTTTCATGTCTGCTGGTTTAGAAGTAAAGCACACTTCCCTCCTCTGTGAGGGGATGGGATTCAAACCTTTCAACCTTTTCAAACCTGAGGTCTGAGGGACGGTGAGAACAAACTGGGCCATAATGTCCGTTTTGTTGAACAGTCTGTACTAAAACCTTATATTTTGTTTTGCTTCACTTTATCAGAGCTGGCCTGCAGAGATAACGCTCACATTCTGTACTCCGAGCTGGCAGAGGTCCAGAGCTACAGCTGCATCATTCTGAAGAGCAAGCCTGAAACTTTATCATTTCTGCTTTGCACCATCTTCATTTTTAACAGTAAATGTACCATCTTCAATTCTGTTCAACAATAAATTTAAGAAGATATTTAAAAATCTTGATATAAAGCACTCGAACACTCAGAAGGTGCAGACCTGAGATTTCACAGACATTCCCTTTATTATGCCCCCAAGATTCAAAGAGACCTTGTGGTTGCAGAGAAGTACTTGTTTCTTTATGGGGAAACAAGGCCTGGAAATTAAGGGGCTAAAAGGATTAAAAACTGCAGCCCATCTTTTTACTACCTCCACCGAGGTCATGTACTCAGCAGCGCTGGTTTCTCTGTCTGTCAGCAACATAACAGAAAAAGTTATGGACGGATGAAATCTCAGAGATGGATTAAGAACAAGTGATTAGATTTTAGGGGGTGACCCAGATGGCCGCCGAGATCCAGGAATCTTTTAACGGATTCTTTACTTTGGGGAGATAGGGAAAACTTTCCCATTAGAGCTTCCAACTCAAAAGTAATGTCCACAATCATTGGAAAAATAACTGGCAGAGGTCTGCACGCTCTGAGTGCTTGGAGAGCTTTTTATTGATCCACTATTTTCCACAATAAGGAAAACACAGTTTATATAAACTTGGGACAAAAACTAAGGACATTAATGTTGGATGGATTATTTCTTCACCCCCGGAGAGCTGGTTTATTGCTGCATGCACACAGAGATGAAACAGATTTAGCTTAATCAAGCTTTTTCATACGGACTGAATGGTTTCAAGAAATGTGCGCATCCAATAAAACCACTGAAACTCTGCAGTGTGCCACCCTGAAACTAACCCGGACTGGAGCGATTAACGTTAAACAAATGCACAATCCACTGAAACTGCAAAACGGCGAAGTTCCGACAGACTTTATGACTTTGTTTAATTTCTGTGCTTTTATATGTGTTGTTATTGTTGACGGGTCAACTTTCCAATCCAACCTTTGCATTAAGTTCTATTTTTAGCCCAGTAAAGCACAAGCGTGACATTTTGTTTCAGCAGTTCAACATCATTATCAGGACACGTATCGTTTCTATTCTCACCATTCAAGCTTTACTACGGGTTTTTATAATGTTACACAGAATAATCAACATTGGGCCCGATATGCTGGGAAGATGCTTGGTCGCCGTTATAAGGGTGGGGGGCGTTAAGGGACCTGGATAATAAATAGGGGGGCACTGGCTTAAAAAGGGTTGAGAAGCACTGACTTAAAGAAATGCATCCAAATTTCAAACTTGGTCTTTAATGTGTTTTCTTTTAAAGAAGTAAACTGTGTCATGTTTGTCTAATCATGCAGTAGCTGCACCATCTAATCGCTACCGAAAGTAATGCTGGTGAAAAAAACCCAAGCACTTCTTAATATCTTATCCAGATGCATTAGGGCGTTGTTGTGAAGTGACCCAACTTTTGTTTAGAAAACAATGAAAGCCTTCCTTGTTGTTTCCTTTCAGCGTTACAAACATGGTAGTTTACAATTATTAAAATCCAGCCACATGAGGAAATTCTTCCTGTTTTCACGGAGGAAAAACAAAGACATCCCTGGAGTGGCTTCCAAATTTTGGGAGTCCAGATGAATTCAACCCTGCAAATTTTCTGCCCGACACCAAATCAGACATTTTCCATTTAGCTTAAGACCAATTAACAATTAATAATAAATGCGCCACAACAATGTCAAACACAACTTAATTAACAGTTGATTATCTAAATGGATGGTTAGCTCATTAATCCCCGAGGTCCGGTGAAGCGCGGCACCAAAATAAATCAACGAGGTGTCTCTGTCATCTTGGGTTTTTACAGATAAATAAGACCCCATATTCCTGTAATTAATCTATTCCAGGTCACTGGATGCTCTTTATCCCAAAGTAAATTTTACTGAATTAAAAGGTGAAAACTTTTTTATTTTCACATAAAGTGAATTCTAGAAAAAAAAAAAACTGATTAAGAAAATAAACATCCAATGCCAAGAAAAGCCAATTTATGCCTTCATCAACTCGATTATAAGTGAATCACAGAAAAATAAACTCCAACGTTGTTTCTCCTCAGAATTTCCTCCGAACCAATTAGCATGGTGTTTAACAGCTGTTTCGACAGGGTAAAAGTAAGAAAATAAAAAACACTATAGAAAGTCTTCATTTCTGAACCTTTCGGACAGTGAAACGTCTTCAAGAACCAAGCAGTACAAGTCCAGCTGGCTTTACTCGAGCTCTTACTAAAACCCCAACATATGTTGTTTTTACCTTCTCACTGTGGCAGAGTTCACTCATCCAATCCACCACTAAACTCCAGACCACAACCTACAGGGGGTTTTGGGACATTTATGGGGGCACTTCCCCTGCTTTTAGCAGTGTTGCTCATTCCAAAGAAGCACCATCCTGGCTGGTTGTAAAGGTGACTAACCAGGCTTCACAACCATGTATTAAAGAATAAAGACATTACCAACTGGTTTTATTAAAGGGGGAAAAATCCACCAAACACATTGGTGACGAGCTTAAAAGGTCCCTTTTTGCTCCCTTACGTACATAAATAGCGACGTCCATTTTAAACATTGTCATACGTCTCCGTCCTCAGACTTTCGTGCGTCTTTTGCGTTGCCGTGATTAAGTCAATTCCTCCACTAGTGGGCAGTGCTGAGTTCAGATGCGCCGCTTTCAAGCTGTTTCTAACCGCCCAACCTAAACACTCTTCTTCTGCGTTTTTGCTCCCTTCCTGATCCTCTTCTTCTTCTCTCGTTTGTTTCTTTCGCTGGTCGCATGTCAGCTGTTCTGCTCAGCACTGCCCCCGCGATTTCCGGTGGTATTGCTCCGTTTTCTGCATGAAGTGACGGATAGCTAAGTCTGCAGGAGACGGACGTCTGCACATCCATCTTTTGCGTCGAGCATTAATGGACATTAAGAGGTTAAATAATGACCAACACAGCTCAACCATTAGGAAATTTGGAAAGTTGGTATTTCTCTGACTCGGATTTCTATTCTAGGTGGGTGGCAAAGATAACCCTGCTGGTCTCTTATCATTTTCCCTCCAATACTTCTGTCAGCATGTTTGAAACCACTAAAAGAAACATTTCTGCCGCTACCCCCTGGAACTCATCCTGAAAGTGGTGTGTCTTAAATAAATGAATCAAAAAGGTAAATCAATGAAAATTAAATCAGACTGTCGACATTCCAACTCGAGAACAAAAAAATCTAATAATTTATCAAGCGAAGGAAATCAATTTAATGATTATTTTCCAAACACGGGACCAAATTTGGCTAAATAAATAGTAAACTCCTGTCCAGCTAATGATGCTTTAAGCAAAATATATTATCTCAGTGTGTAGAGTGGTCGTCCTGTAGCCCAAGGGTTGCCGGTTCGATCCCGGCCCGTAGAGCTCATGCCCAGGTGTCCCTGAGCAAGACACCGAACCCCCTATTGCTCCTGATGGGTCGTGGTTGAGGCCTTGCACGGCAGCGTCCGCCATCAGTGTGTGAATGTGTGTGTGAATGTGATGTAAATGTAAAGTGCTTTATGAGTACAGACCATTCACCATCTTGATCAAAACTATATTTATTTTAAAAAAGTCTGCTGACTGGAGTGGACTTGACATGTCCGTGTTAAAATGATCAAATGTGTTGTCAAACCTAAAATTGCATCTTAATAAGTTTTGTTTTGTTTTATAAATAAATCCCCAGCCACCAAAATCTACATATGGAAACTTCATTTATAGGGTTACAATAATTTAATAAATTCACGTTTGATATGTTTTATTAAGACTGACGATGACTGATCTGAGAGGAAAAAGGTGCAAAAATCTTTATTTTGTAATGTTTTTATTGCAGTTTTTAGGAGAGGACTTTTTTGTTCTCTAATGAGCCAAAAGGGTAGTAAGTGAAAGTGACAACCGGTAAGATGGATGCAAGGTCTAACGCTGGACAAACACAGTTGAACAAGTTCCATATGTTCTTAAGTGAGTGCATATTAATGCAGCCCCCTTTGTTTTAATTATAACCGCAGCATCATCTGATCATCATCACTGTGATGCTGGGAATACTTCTGTAAATAACCGGTCCAGCTCCAGCTGTGCATGTAGCCACAGTCAGTGTGTTGAAACAGTTTTCCCTAACCTGCTTTAAAAAGTTCGGAGGTTAAATAACTACGTGGATTACAACAGAATAAAGAATTGAGTCAAATGGAGCAACTTCCTGCTGCTGTGCTTTCCACAGACTTTCTAACAGCAGATCGCTCTGCGTCATCTGGTGTTAGAAAGCCAGAGCGAAACAAAACAGAAAACTGGACCTTTCTTTCAGTGTAAGCAGCATTCACGTCTCCAAAACAAAGCTCCCAAAAATCCCGCCTCAAAGTAGGAAAAGTAAATGTTTGGTTTCTAAAGATGCTTCTGTTTACTGGCAAACGTGGACGTATTTCATTCCAAGAGGAACCTCCCAGCAGTCCCTAACTGGGACAAAAAGCTGAATTATGCAACCAGTAAAAAACTGACCCACAAGTGCAATTCCTAAGTAACATGACGACATGGCAAGTTCATCAAGTGAAAGGTATGTAATGTTTTTTTAAGCTGTAAATCAAGTTTATTAATGCAACACATTAGCAAAAGTGGAACCAATTATTCAGTTCTGTCCTGCTAGCAGGGATTGTCCACAACGCAGACAAAGGCAGAGATATAAAAACTGCATGCTTAATGGTGCGGAAGACGGAAGGGGGAGGGGGTTCATTTGGCAAGTGTTTCAGGGAGTGTTTGGGGCTGAGAGAGGAGAGAAGCAGATGTAGGAAAAACAGGCAGTCAGAGAAGGCAGAAGGAACTGGGGGAAAATAAGACTAAAAGCAACTTGAACACTAACCACAACCAGATGGGGAGGTGAACACTAGCAGCCCGAAGAAAACTCTCAGAAAAGAGGGAGGAAGACTGTCTGGGCTCAGGGGGAGGAAGAGGAGGAGGACATGAAGGGGGGAAGGGAGGGTCAGTGAGGAATTTTTTCCTATACTGACTGGGAGGTTTTTTCTCCAGCCTCTGGAATGAGAGGGAGGCTTTATGTAATGAGAAGAATGCAATCCCAAAGCTGGTCCTCCATTCGGCCTAAAAAGGGCGACAAAACACTGATCCAACACCCACGTGTGAGTCAGTCAGGGTCTCCTTATCTTTCATCTTCGTTTCTGCCTCTTCACCATCACAAGGCCGATGACTCATCAACAGAAGGTATGACACTGAAGCTAACTTTATTTAAAACAGTCATAAGATGACCAGTGTGTCCTTTCTTAGTCCTGGTCACAAGTCAGTGCTGATCTGGGCGAGGCTTTAAGAATTACATCACCAAGTACTTTATCAGAAAGTAATAATCAATTAGTAATTGATTATTAACCTTAAAAACTCCACTAGATCACCAACACCCCTGAGCTCTACCACTTCTATAGCAACGATTTCTCAGGAACGGTAACTCGGGTCTTCCAGGCATTTAGATCCCGTCCAGCCTCGAAGTGTTTTTACACGAGACTCGATATGGAAAATCCACAATGAGTGATCCATGGTAACACCATTATTTATTACCTTTTCATAGCAGGAATAACTGGAAATGAGAAAAAAGTGGAAACATGGAAATAGTTTCTATTTTTCTCCTGAAAGCCAAGAATTGAGAGAATGATGTGAGATGAGAAGAGGCTTGGTCACCGTTGACCTGTGTGTTATTTCTACAAAGTTCTGTTAGGAATAAATTCTGCTTTCTTCTTCTGGTCTAACTTTATGCTGCTTTATCTGTTCATACATTCATTTTACATCATTTTAGCCTCAGAATCTGACAGCTGAGGCTGAAACATCATGTCTGCATGCTGACTGGGATTAAAAGGGCTGGCCTTTTACTTGTATTTTTAACTAAAATAAATAAACTGGCGGATCAAAAATAGCTAGAAATGGTTTGGACATTTAAGGGTTAAATTAATCTGAGTCAGTCTCGGGGAATTTGAATTGCCACAATTCTCTCATCAACCCAAACATGAGTACTTTGAAAACTCATGGTGTGAACCCCTGACTTCTGATTATATCAAAATAAACGAGCAAGCTGTCCCTGGTCCCTCATGGATGGTTACTGTAGGCAACATGGCACAGAAAGAATTGATTGTAAAGATCTACAGTGTATGATATCAGCAAAAGAATCAGAGAATCAGGAGGAGTCTGTGCGTTGGGGACAAGGCCAAAGGTTCTTCTAGAAAAAAAATGTGGGTTGATGAGATTTGTAAATCATTGCATTCTGTTTGTAACTTACATTTCACACAATGTCCCAACTTTGTCAGAACCGAGTTGTGTTCCTGATACTTGCTGTGCCATTGCCACATAAATAAACAGGGCAAAAACTTTAATTATGACGTTGAAGAACATTTTAATTAATACCAGTTCAACGCTTTCCGTTGGAAATCTAGAGAAGTTTTAAAGGTTACCTGACGTGGTACAGTAATAAATAAATCCAACAAACACAGCAGTAACCCAAACATTTCTTTTTGCTTCTACTTATTATTAACAAATTATTATTATCATTATTGTTATTTGATCAAATATGTACACATTTTTTTCACTAAGATGTGAAGTATTAGGCTGTAAACAAAGATTTTGACTGTACGGGTCAAATTTCTATCATAATGCCACTTTTTCATCATGTAAAGTAACTTTATGTATCATCAAATAGCTTTATTTAAAAGGTTATTTCATGATTACATTTCTAGTAATCCATGTATCAGCTGTTTAGACTCTGCAGTGTGACTGCAACACGAGACAAACATGTGAAATCAAGCAGCCCGAATGGGAATGCAGGTGATATACGTACTAATGTAGAAGGTGCTGGGGGGTTTAGTTCCATCCAGTTCGAGGTCCAGCAGGCTGCTGATCTTGTTGTCGTGTCTCAACCAAAGCGCCACGCCCAAGATTACACCTCCTGCAAGCTGCAACATACAGGAAGTCTATTCAGTAACGGTGCATGTACTGATAGGAAGAAGACTTGATAAAATGATAAGATAAGCCTGTATTTTACATTTGCTTTGTGGCTGTACACTCTGCAGCTGGACTGTTCGGACGCCCCTGAACGTCTCCTGGGATTTTCCTCCGGTCCACTTTTGTGTTCCCTCACAATAACCTTTGTGTTCATACATCAAGTTCTACTCTTTCTATTATCTACAAGAACATCTGGTGTTATCTACTAGTCCAGGCTACTTGATTTACACTCCCAGTTCGAGGAAACACATGCTTGAGATGAAACATCGCAGTACTAAGCAAATATAGTTGCAATACTCAGCCCCGATTCTTCCACAGGGAGCAGCGACGCTTCCTACAATGAAAATTTAGGTACATAATTTAAAATGTATGAGAGATAAATGCTATGGGGTTAAAACAGCATGTTTACAAACTGAAGTAGTAACTTTTATTGTGATTGTTCTTTTCCCACAGTCTAAAGACGAACTATATTTCCAGTTATACCAGCAGCTAATGTAACTGGCAGATTATTAAAGTGACCATCCAACAGGTATTTCCACTGGGGAATGCAACCTGTATTATACGTGCAACTGAATGCATTTAATCATACATGCTTCTTTGAATAGTTTTTATTGATTTTCATCATTCAGCTGCTTTGTACAGCCCAGAAAACTTCAGTACGGCAGCCAATCAATAGACATCACAAACTACAATTTCCTGAATACCATCAAGTTTGTTTACATGCACTCCAAAACTCTGATCGTCTGATTTCTGCAGTTTAAGATCATTTAAATAATCACGTAGACAGAAATAAGCAGATGATTATTTTTAGATCATAGCAGCTGTTTGATCGTGCGAACTGGGACTAGCCCAAAGCCCTAGGTCTTTGTGTATGTAGACCTGTATATCAGAATCATTTAGCTTTTATACGTATGTACTCCTAAAACTAAATCTAATAATGGACTGAAAAATGTACACAAGGATTTTTTTTTTGCATGTAGATGCATCAGATCAGATTATCACAATAATCTGATTACTCCCTGGTATCAGATGATACGTGTGTCAATGTAACTTTTATATTATATTAACTTATATATTCTTAAAGGAAACTATAAAAGTTATGAACTTTGAAAAAGAGCTTGTTGGTGTTACCATGATGTGTGAGAGAAAAGAGGTTTTAAGCATGACTTGTATTTTGGACTAAACACCCAGGAAAAAAAAGCAGAGGGCAGGACTTTCAGCTCTGGGTGGAACGCTTGTGTTTCTGTGTAATGCTGCATTTCTATTTTAGTCCAGGAAAGGAAGTCAACTTCAGTTTATCAGAGTTTAGTGACGTGAGTTCAGAATGAGATGAAGTTGAGCTCGAGCTTCAGAGACAGTGATGGCTGGATTCAAAGTATTATTATTGTGTTAAAAAGACCAACTTCACAGCAGAAATAAACATGTTTACAACCTGGTACAAAAAACATTTTAGGATTAATAGTTCAGGTTTACCTTCATGACAACCGGGGGGGGGGGGGAACGTTTTTCCAACCCCCCCATCTGGATGTTCTTTCATCTTGAAATTCAAACCAATTAGGGACGTGTCCTTTTGCTTGACAGGTGAACAAAAT
>JBAMHW010000001.1:37141734-37153711 GCA_037177495.1 Rhadinocentrus ornatus | reverse complement strand
GTTGCAGAACCTCATCTCCATATCTCTCTGCAATGAGATTCCCTCCAATGGTGACAAGCCTTGTGTTTCCAGTACGGGAAATGCCGCCCCACACCATCACACTGCCTCCACCAAAAGATGTTCCCCTATCGATCGATGCAACAATCAGCATAACGTTCTCCACATCTTCTCCACACTTTGACCGTACAATCTAACATCCGTAGCAGAATCTGGACTCATTGCTGAACAGATATCCAGGTTCCAGTGATCATGCCGAGAAGCTAATCAAATACCTGATACCATTGGTAGAGAAGATGATCACAAACAACATACTCAACTCCACTCCTCATTCCACAAATGTATTTTCCTTACAAATGAGGCTCCATTTAGAAATATAAATGAACAGGCTTTCCAATGGCATAAGATTTATTACCAAGAAAAATAGTTACAACAAAGAAATAATCCAATAAACACCAATCTACTTACTTTTTGTGTAAGAGTGGCCGACACGCAGCCACTTTAGATACAAGTCTTGATGATCTGGTCAAAGAACACTGACTTTTATTTCTGCATTAACAATATCTGACATTTAGCAGTTTTTCTTTATATTTGTCAGAATGTAATCAAACATTTTACACAGTGGACGAAAAATGTAAGCTTTAACTTTTGAGAAGGTATTATGTAATGTACCTGGTAAAGCTTTAACGTGAATCATTCCGATCACGACGGATTTTAGGCGCCCAAAAATGTCCAGAAACTTCATTTTCTCGGTTTTCTTTTATGGAATTCAATGGACAGAGTGGTCAATTTTTTCCTGAAGCGAGGATCACGTGACCGAGCAAGGGTCAATTTGTTAAACAAACAATTTTTTTTAAGCAGTCTCCCTCAAAATCTGTCTAACCTGTTTATATGAAACATTACATAATATAAAAACAGTGCGTTATTAAGTTCAATAAGCTTGTTTATTTAGAAGGGTTAAGCTGTTTTAAAGGGAAAAAGGGGATAGACTGAAACAGGTAGGACTGAAGCTACCCACGCTGGAAATGACGCACCAAACATCCGCTGGTTAGCACACTTGTGTTTTTAAATGAAAAAACCCACTGCGGCCAGAATGACAGCAGGTGACAACCTTACCTGATGTTCGGGGTATGAAAAATTACCTAAATGTTACAATAATGTGGTCTTGGTGCTTTGTATTTTAGCCGTACCGCGAAAGACTGCAGCTTTGTTTACATCTGACAGAGGAGCCACGCGGTGCCCCGGACATTTCCTGCTTTCAAGCTCCGCCCCCGCAGCTGTCACTGCAGAGCCCACGCCCCCTTTACCGGCTCAATTCTATTAAATCTATTTATCCTTTTATTTTACACACCTTGGAGTGTTTTTTGGCAAAGATACGTGTTCTCTGTGCTTTATTAGAGTGCAACTGTCCTGAATAAAGTTAAATGAATGCAAAAAAAGACGGCGAGGTTGGGAGTTTAGCGCCAATTTAAATAAATCCCTGACGTCGCTGCAGCAAGTCTTCTGCACAAGGCGCGAGCTCAGAGGAACTAGCCGACCCGGACAAGCAGTCGCAGAGCAGCTCTGTATCTGACCGAACAACAGACTGTTTAACTAGAGAAGTGCGTTCACGTTTCAGTTTTAAGTCGTGGAAAAGAGTGAACTTCAAGGGTAGAGACTTGGGGTGAGTGAATGAAACGAAGATATTACTCTTTGCTCGTGTCTTAGGCCAGATCTAACTAATACCACGTAGCAAAGCTGACCTGGTTGCTAACCAAACCGTGGCAGGCTGCATATGTTAGTTAAATTAATTTCTGTGGGGATTTAGTGTTTGCAGCGTGTTTCTTTTAAATGATTTATTGAGGTAACAGACGACCCTCTTTGTGCTGTTAGGCCATTATCTAGCTATCCAAACTTAGTAGGCTGTGGTTAACGACGTTTACAAAAATACTCAACGAAACGACCGTATATGAATTACGTACCATCTGATGGAAACCGTGTGCTAGTTTCCTGCGTGTAATTGGTTGTGCTACGTTTCTCTGAGTTAAGAGTGCGTACTGTACCAGTTTACCCGCGCCAGGCTGAGCTGGGCTTTGTCAGAAGGAGGGAGTTGAGAGTGGGGGTTGGGAGTAAATGTATGTGGTTTTTTAAACCTTCAAACATAACTTTAAAACCTTTCTCCACCGTAGGTTTGCTCAGAAAGTGTCATTAACCCCTCGGAGTATAATGCAAAGGTGAGTTTGGCATGTGTGGTGCATGGAAGATAAAGTTTGGTTGATGGAGCCTTTAGCTGTCCGGCTAATCTCTGGCCTGTTGTCATGAGGCATTATTTACAGCTAATCATGTTTGGTCCAAACTTGATGGTTTAAGTTGACATCAGAGACTTAGAGCTTTGTCCTTTTCTGTATTGTTCAGGGAAGAGAAGGGACCAAAGTCTGTCGCTCGCGAAGCTTCCAGAGAGGTTTCACTACGACCGAGGAAGAGGAAGGCAGATGTTGCCGTGGTAAGTAGCCAAACTGGGTGGCCTGCTGGTTTAAACTGGTCCCAGACACCGTTTAAGCCCATTTTAAAGAAGTGTCTCATGTTTTCTTCAGGAATTACACAGCTGGTTTTATTCTACATATTTCATGCTTGCTTTTTAACACAGATTCAGACTCACAAGCTGTCATCTCTTGTTAGGATGTACAGGGTTTTAGAGATACTGAGATCCATCATCCACCCCCACATCCCAGTTAAAAAGTAGAGACAAACATTGATTTAAAAAGGAAATAACTTACACAAACCACTTCCTCCATCCTCTTGTCTTTTCATTATCTATTGTCCTTTTCTTTTTGCTCCTTTTCTTTACTTCCTCTCTCCTCCCGTCTCTGAAAAAGTACATATGATATACGAATATAAACTAAATGTGCTTCATTCACTAATGCACATGAACTATGGTGGTTACGTTAATCCCTTGGATATCATTCTTCTTACTTGGACTCTGTTCCTATAGTGTTTTTCTATGTTAACCACTGTGCTTTTACACTACATGTCCAACCACACACACTCATACAGAACAGCCATTGTTTAATAAAAGTGCTTTAACTATCACACTCATCAATTCCCCGCTGGACACATTGGGGAGAGGGAGCAATCTGGGCTTCAGTATCTTGCCCAAAGACACTTTAGCATGTAGTCTGTGAAAGGCAGGAATGGATCCACCGATCAGTTTGTCCGTGCACATCTTCATGCATGTTTAGTTTGACTGGCGCTCTTGCAGCATCTCCCACTATAACCTGGTGGAACTAGTTATTCCATGTAGCTGGGTTGCATTTATTTTACACATTGGATATATGCACATAGCTGAGACCTGGATCTCCATGTTCAGTGGCCTGAATGGCCATGTTGTCCTCTATATACACAAGTAAAAACTGAGCTCATACTGCGTATGTTTGAATTACTTCATGTTTTCTTCCCCTTCTTTGATCACCAGTATTTGCAAGATGTGGATGAGGAGGTAGCAGAGATGACAAAGAAGAAGCATCGTGAGTGTGAGGTGAGCTTTATCAACACATGAAACTCACCTCGTAGTCTAAACTTCCACCCAGAGTCTGAAGCTGCTTACACACATAAAGATTATCAGGCTGTTTTTGTCCTGATTTCCCGACCAAACACGGCAAACACCCAATTTATATAAAGTCTATGATTGTCCTGTAAGATCGTCCTCTGGTCTGAGGCGTGTTAAGACTGAATTTGTCTCGATAATTGCATTTATTAAACATTTCAATACTTAGGACCAAAAATCTTCACGTGTGCGGGGAAGGCCGATGACTCTTGAGTTGTGAGTGTGTGGATGGTGATGTGGAATGAATGCAGCCAATCGGAGAGCAAGGAAGGATAGAAAGTCCGTGTTTACGCTGCCTCCAGTCGGTTACTTTTTCACCAGACCACCATCAGTACTTCACCATGTATGTCCTCTGCCATGCTGGGTGTTTTCTGCTTGTTGCCATGGTTATTTTAATTTTTTTTTTTAGATTTCTGGCTCGGTGGGCTAGATTCTAGAACGGTTGCGGGAAAACCGATCTGTGTGTGCCAGCCTTTCACCACTTGCTCTGTGTCGTTTCTCATGCAGCGTAGATGGTTGCCAGTTCCCCACATTGATTACTCTACTCGCTCTTTGTCATCTCTCAGCTCTTTCCTGCAAAGATGGGATGGAGTCCTAATTCGGATTACACAAGTCCAATCAGGTTGATCCCAACACCTGATCAGGAAGAGGACCACCAGGTTTCCCTGATAAACAGAGGCTTCCTGCATTGCAACTTTCACAACATATATGCGACTCCTGTCCGTTGTGCTCCGCTGCCTGTGTTGTGGTGAGTACTGTTACGTGCTTCATTTTTCTCCGTTTAGGCTCCACAGTCTGGGACCATCTTTGAAGGCTAATAGGCCTTTCCTGGTTTGCACGGCTACAAGCCAGATTTACAGATTATTTTCATCCTAACCAGTAAGCAAGGGCCCCTTTGCTTCCAACCACCTGCAGCCCAAACCATATGAAATGAACACACCAGCCACGTATATGTGAAGCAGCTTACCAGAAGAAGAACATGACTTGGCAGGAAAACCGCCATTCTCCACACATGCGTGGGTAGCTTTGTCTCAGCTGACCCAAAGTCAGTTTATACAAGACCTGATGCTCATCTGCAGAGTTGGTTTTCCAAGTGGACATGGGAAGCCTGAACAGATGATTTAATCTCTGAGGAGGGTAGAGAGTGTTATGGTGGCCGGCACAGACCTTCATCCAAACCAAAGGGAGGTGTTCCCTACAGTTTCTGTACGCTAGATTTTTCTGTCACCAACCCGTGCTTGTGTAGAGTCTAGGGGTGTGCAATGTATTGCAGATTTTTTGACCAAGAAGAAATGTAATATTTTGATATCACATGATCACATCTCTCCTGTGAGATGACATGATTTAACCTGCGTGGCACAGTGAAGCTCAGCTGAAACATGGCAGAGCAAACCAGAGTGGCTGATCAATATAATGTTAATTTCCGCTTCAAATAATAATAATAATAATAATAAAAAAAAAAAAAATCTCCACAAAACTGTGCTTATTAAAATAAATTTGCCGTAATACACTATTTTTTCGCGTGTTCCTAAAGCCGGCCACTTCTGCCGCTTCCGACGGTGAATCCAGACACATGGTAGAAGTAGACCGGCCGCCATTGCACCCCAAAGCTGCCAACTTACAGACTTTTTGGCTAGAGTTTTCCTAGACCCTTAAAACGGAAGTAGTCACAAATCCATCGATTTCGGCTCATTAGAAACTTACGAAGACTGACGTGAAAGCTTGTATCGTTCTCACCCCAGCTAGTGGAAACAATGGGTATGGAAAACGCTTCACACATGTTTTTCTTCTTTCACATCATTTCTGGAACAGCAGCTGCTGCAGCTTGAGAAATGTCTACTTCAGTTTTTATCTGTGAAGGGAATTTAAACAGTAAATACAGATTAAATTGAATTAATGCATGTGTCTGTGTCAGTTGGGCCAGTAAAGATGTGGTGTGGAACAACATGTTGGCGAAGGATAAGACCTACACCAGAGATGTTCACATGTTGGAGAAGCATCCACACCTGCAGCCCAAAATGAGAGCAATCCTCCTGGACTGGCTCATGGAGGTCTGTAGTCTGTCTTAGTAGTTCTGCAAGGATAGCCATAACCTCTGCTACAAGATTAATGAGTCTTTTTGCTTCTTCAGTTCACGATTTTCTGTCTGTCTGAAGGTTAGTGAGGTGTACAAACTGCACCGGGAGACGTACCACCTCGCTCAGGACTACTTCGATCGCTTCATGGCCACACAGAGCAACGTCTTCAAATCCACGCTGCAGCTCATTGGCATCACTTGTCTGTTCATCGCAGCCAAAGTGGAGGTGAGTCGAACTGATCAGGGTCGATGACTGCGACGCTGGGCATCCTGTTCTGACTTGAAATGACGTGTGTGTGTGTGTGTGTGTGTGTGTGTGTGTGTGGTTTCATCTAAAGGCTCGTCACCTCAACATTTTTTTTCTTTTTTCTTTTTAGTATTTTGATGTTTTAAAAATGTGGATAAGGGCAGGAATTTGCAAGAAAACCTGAAGCAGTGGAGGAATGATGTGGTCACCTCGTGTGTTCGTTTCATTGCATTTCTTCTCCTCTGGTGGCTGGTTGTCACCGCTCTCATTTCTGGTGTTTTTGCTTGTCCTAGGAGATGTATCCTCCCAAGGTCCATCGTTTTGCCTACGTTACAGATGAAGCCTGTACAGAAGATGATATTCTCTGTATGGAAATTATTGTAATGAAGGTAAGAACACTAACTCCATGAAACGCATGTATAGACTGACCTGTGTTTGTACACACCCATGCCACTAGACCAAGAAAAAAAGGGGCAAAATGGAGCACTAATGTATCTGGAGTTGACACTGAAGTTTGAAGGTGGGAAACTTGTGTGGTAGAGCAGCAGGTCTGTCTAGCCTTTAAAACCTGACTTGTCTTTTCATAATGAAATAAAATAAACTTTATTTTTTCCTGAGGGAAACTGTAATAAAATGAGTTTATTGATGATAAAAATCTAAAAAACAAAGAACTGATGAAGTGCCCAACTCCACAGTTCAGTTAGATTTAATATGTAATAAAATGCTTTGAGCACAGAACTGAAGTCTCGTGCGTTGTGTGTCTGTTAAGTTAATGCTTTGCTGTTTTTAGCTGGTCTTGTTTATGTTGGTGCGTCTGTCTTCAAACTCAGGAGCTGCAGTGGAGTCTCAGCCCTCAGACTCCCATTTCCTGGCTCAACGTTTACATGCAGGTGGCCTACCTGAGCGACACAGAGGAGCTGCTCATCCCCAGATATCCTCAGACGACCTTCACACATATCGCAGAGGTGTGTTTACCTCCTCTCTCTTCAGGATGAAAGGATGCTCTGAGTTGCTGCTGAGGACGAAACCTGACCTCACTGCAGAATACGGCCCGTGTTCCGTTCATTAACGAGTCGGGTTGGTCACGTAGGAGTCGGTGAGAAGATGACGTTGCGGTCCCGTGGGATGTGAAGCAGGTGCTGTAGAAGTGGTTAGTTTAGAGTTGCTGAGGGCATGAGCAGGCATTCTGGAACAGACTGGTTCCACACCGGTCACACTGGCGCTGAACTTACTGATGAAGTGGAGAGGATGATTAAACAGGACTTAGCAGTGCAAAGCCGAAGTTAGGGGGATTTTCAGTTTAAATGCGTCATATGAAGCTATTTAGTGATTAGAAGTGGGCGGGGAGTGGGACTAAGACAACAGTCCTGTGCAGGTGATGTGATTGATTATCCAAACAATGAATAATTAATCAAAGCTGAAGGTTTGAGGCCTCCAAGGCTGTGGTCACTCTGCAGGTAAGTGACCCAAATCTGACCTTTTTTTTGTCCATTAGGGACTCTTATCTGATTTTACCCAGATTTGTGTCCTAACTCCGAAGCAGCCAAACTCAGTCTGAGCAGTCATGGCTCATCAACTTCTGTCACGGAAGTGAGCCGGATGTCAGAATTCACTGCGTGTGACGGGTTGTCTGCAGACGTGGGTCGCTTCAGGCTCGTAGACTTGGATGGGGGTCACATTTAAGTTGGAGACGGTAGAGGGGAAAGCACCCGTCAGATCCAGGAAGGCTGGCCATCCATCTGGACTGGTTGGGAGTGGAAAGGACAGGAAAGAGGTCACAATGTTGAGTGGGAAAAAACTCAAGTGAGACCACCTGTAGATGCTGAGAACTTGAGGAAGCCCGGCAGGGGGGCTAGTTCTTCATAGTGTTCCGTGTATAAGAGGCCTTGTTCTGCTGATGTGTGGTGGTTCTTATAAATTCTGTTCCACAATTTATTCTGTTGTCTTCAGTGTTTGAGTTCAGGCTTTGTCTTCGTGAGGTTTCCTCATTTTCATCTGATTTTCTTTTCTCCTAGTTGTTGGACCTGTGTATGCTTGATATGCGCTGCCTTGAATTTTCCAACGGCATCCTCGCTGCTTCAGCTCTCTTCCACTTTTCCTCTATGGAGCTGGTGGAAAATGTCTCAGGTAAAGAGTTATTGTTTGTTTTATTGTGTTTTACACTCCGGGGCTGTTATCCCAATAATGTTGAAGTTGAAGATCAGGGTGCAGACTCCCGCGACACCCGGTGTTCACCCCTTATTTACCAGCTTCAGGATCAATAATGGCTTCTGTCCGTTCTTGTGTATCAACCATCTGCTGGGTAGAAAAGCAAATTTTAAGTCACAATTTAAAACCTTGAAATTAGCAAATCACGAAGGCGTTTGATTAATTTTCATGTTCCACAGCGGCTGAACCGGGTTTCAAACCTGCAGCGTCCAGTTAAACAAGCCACTCCTGCAGTCATTTAAACACGTGACCGCTACACTCAGCGGTAAAGTCCCGTCTTCAGGAAGAGTTTTCCTTCCTCTTTAAGCACACATCATAGCCCCTCTTTGAAGCTTGACTGCCTTCGTTTCCCTCGCTGATTCCACGCTGCTTAAAAAAAGCGGAGATCTGGAGATGATCAGGCAGTAATACCTGGTGCTGCTCATCTTTCACTCAGGTGGAATTTCCTCCACTATAAATAACACCTAAAATCCAGGACTGTTCCTGTTAAATCTTCAGAAATGCAGCTATAGAATGGGAACAAATGCAAATGTGTTTTTATGCTCATCCTTTGAGTTGAGCGTTGACTGTCTGAATGATCCAGATGTTGGTGGCTAAAACAATTCCTCTGAAGGCACTGAGTGAGAATTCATCCTGTATCTAAAACGATTCTCAAAGTCTAAAAAAATTGTTGCTCATGACCAGTTTAAATTATTAGAACAAAGTTTTGGCTGTTTGGAAGCAAAACATAAATGAGGTTATCTACAGACTTCAACAGTTATGTAAATGGACGTGATCCTGCTGACGAGACGCCGTCGACGCTTTGACCCACGACTCGGTTTTCTCTCTCGTGCAGCTCTGAGGAGGGGGGAGGTGGAGGAGTGTGTGAGGTGGATGGTACCGTTTGCCATGGTGCTGCGGGAGGTTGGTGGAACGCCTATGAAAACATTCCCTGGCATCCCTGCAGACGACATGCACAACATCCAGACCCACGTCCCCCACCTCACGTGGCTGGTAAGTAGAATGTGTGTAATTAATCTGGTTCAATTTTAACTCTGTTAAAAGATTTTGGATTTTCTGCAATGTAGTACTTGTTTAAGTTAGACTGTAAGCATGAGGGTCCAACCTGTCCAGGACAAATGCACCACAGAGCCAGCAACACCCAGTCCACCCATTTCCCATTAACCCAGACCACCATTTATCCCCAGAAACTGGACAAAAAACAATAACTGAAAAGTTTTACTGTTGAGTGAAAAATGTTTGGAGTTAAACGTAGTTTTTGTCAAAGTTTAAAGACATTTTAAAAGAATTGGTCGTTATAATATTTAGAGTTACTGTTCCTACCCTCTAGAGAGACTAGAGATGAAAAATTGGATGCTGGGAAGAACTGCCTGGGACTGAACTGGGTCATCTGTTGGTTTCCAGACCATCAGAGTAAGATGTGGAGCTGCATCTGATCCTGCCGGTCTTCAGTTGATCAGAAGTTCTTCCACATCTGATCACGAGACATTTCTCATGCCCATCGTCTGACATTGTTCTTACCCACAATGCCCTGCATTGAACCCACAATGACCTTTGTGTTGTAGTTCTCTTCCTGTGTTTGGCTTATTTGAAGCTAACGAGAGGCTACGTTTGTAGGACTGGAGTTTGCTTCTTTAGTCCGCATCAGACTCGGTTTGTTCAGCCACACCTCCCCAAACATACCGGATGTCCTTCCACCTGCTAGCTGTCAACACAGAGGGTGCCGGTCGGCGTTCACGCCCAGCCGTCGTGGTTTGGACCGCCACATTTTTAACATTCCACACGGTGGTAGTAACATTTCTGCGTCCGCATCGCGATGCAGCAAAACGAGTTTCATTGTGTTAAGCCAGGATAAAGAAGCAGCACGTTCATTATTCAGATGTTCATTCATTTCTGACGTTAGTGACTTCCAGTCTGCACCAGCTTCAGTCTGTAGCCTCACAACATTGTCAAGTCTGGTTAGCCTCTCGTGATATCAACACCGCAGCTTTACAACGACCCCCCCTGAAATACTGTATGGAACCTGAGTAAAGGCAAACCAAAGCTGGGACAGTGAAACTGAAATGGCTTCATTAAGGTTTCTTAGCCTGAACTTCTGCTTCTCTTTGGGAAGGTTCGTGGAGATCGGACTATATATATATTTAGATAGACACATTGTGCAAATGGGTTTGAGCTGATGGAACTGGAATATCAAGTGTTTTAAAGTTAAAAATATCTTTTGGAGAAGAAAATGTGATTTAAAGGGACCGCCTGGTTGTTGTGCTTTTCTTGTGTACAGGACAAAGCCTACTCGTACCAGCAGGAAGACTTGGAAACGCAGAGCAACTGTCCTGTTCCTTCCGGCGTCCTGACGCCACCTCTGAGCAGTGAAAAGACTGAAGATGTGGTCCTAGAGGATGCTTTGGTACTGAAACTTAAACCAAGGATGCGTACTACATCCCCCCAAAACCCTCTTCTGGATTAGCAAGGCACTGAAGCTAACAGGAAAACGGCGTTGGGTCGGCACCTTTTAGCTGTAGGTGGAAGAAGGAAAGCTGCATCTACAACGGCTACCATGGGGTTTTGGTGGGGACTGGATGGATCATGATGATACTAACTGGTTAAACTGGGGGACCACTGAGATGGACACCAAGCAGAGGGCCAACAGAGGCACAGCCCATGCTGTGATTCATAGTTTTACTAGATTCTTGCATCAATTGCCAACCACATCTGAATTTGGTGGGTTTTATTTTCTATGCAGAGGTCTAACTGTTTTCTACCTGATTGTGGCCTCATTTGCCCAATTACTATTTCTAGGGTCTTATTTGACTCTGTGCTGCTATAATATGGGCTTTGCATGATAGAGGTTATACGTGAGTGTGAGTGTGTGTGTGTGTGTGTGAGAGAGATTCATTTGTTCTCATCTTGCTCTTTTTATTGGCCGAACAGGGCTTTGCTTTGCTTTGGGACCAGTAGCTCGGCTACATGGGAGGGCAGGTGGAACCAACCAGGCTTCAAAAGCTCCAATATTGATTGTATTTAACTTTGTTTTGATCCTAGACTACAGTTTGCTTTTCCCGTCACCAAAATGTAAGATTTTTATTTGACTTTTTAAAATAAAAATGCTGCTACGTGTCTTTTCATTAAAAGATGTTTTAAAGATTCTCTTTGAGATTACAGGACTTTTTAAAAATTTTATGTATTTTTTTGTTGGTGCATAAAGCTTTTAGACTACCGTTTTTAACAGAACTTTGTTAGTTTGGAGGTAAAACAAGAATGACTCGTCTTCCTTCCAGTGGAAGCAATCCCACACATACACGCTGATTTCCACTAGATGTCAGTGTGATGCTGTCAGAACACTTCTGGGTTCTGCCAGTCATTAACCCTTAAACTGATCGGTCCTTTTTAAAGGCTGAAAATATGACAGAAATAATCACCTACTGTAAAAATGATTTGTAAAGTTTATACCCGAATGTTCACATAACCAGACTGATGGTGCATTTTAGTTCAAACATTCACAAAACATTTAGTTGGTAAAAGTTAATATTGTCAGCATGTCTGAAAAAAACAGGTGGTTTAGAAATCTTAAAGATTTTATATACACTGCTCAAAAAACAAAGGGAAGACTAAAATAACATCTTGAACGAACTATTCTTATTAAACACTTTGTTCTTCACATAGTTGAATGTGCTGACAACAAAATCACACAAAAAATATCAATGGAAATCAAATTTATTAACCCATGGAGGTCTGAATTTGGAGTCACACTCAAAATGAAAGTGGAAAAACACACTACAGGCTGATCTAATTTTGATGTAATGTCCTTAAAACAAGTGAAAATGAGGCTCAGTAGTGTGTGTGGCCTCCACGTGCCTGTAGGACCTCC
>JBAMHW010000001.1:37116843-37131695 GCA_037177495.1 Rhadinocentrus ornatus | reverse complement strand
ACACCTCTTTCTGTAAAGTCCTCTGAGACAACTTTGTTGTGATATAGGGCTATACAAATAAACTTGATTTGATTTTCTTTTTCTCTGTAAAAGCTGTAGGAAAGTTTCTGGTGTGTTTCTGTGCAGGTGTAGCAGTTTGTTGTCAGGTGATAGTGTGGATTGAAGTGTTGTTGCTTCTGTCTGTGGTGTTTTGGTCTCTTCTTTCTGCTTTCCTTTTTCTTCTTTTTGTTGTCTTCCTTCTTTTTCTGTCCCCTCCGGTCGGGTCCAGCAAGATTACATAGATTCCATGATTAAAAGTAAATAAATAACAGTAAATAAATAAATAAAGGAATCAGACTATCAAGAGGAGCCTTATACACAAGCCTCCCCTTGGCAAAGCAAATTTGTTCGGCACAATACAACAACCAGACTATCATTCTGCTGCTATATTGCTGGACAGGACAGGTTAAATAAAAAGATGAAAAAAGGTTCTTGTCTTGGTTTTTGTTGATTCTTTAGTGGAAGATTGTTTATCCTGAACAGGTTTACGAAAGACTGGTTACAGCAAGTCCAACTGTGATCTCAGATTTCTTCCCATGAAGAGCATTGCGGGTGTGCGGCCAGTTGTTGCATGAGCAGTGTTTCTGTATGCTATATTTCTGCTGCAGTGGCTTTGCCTCTTTCCAGCTGGATGAAACGTTCAGCTTGTCCATTCGTTGCAGGATGATGGGGAGCTGAAGTGCGAGTCGTACACCGTTGCTCTTGAGGAAACACTCCTCTCCAGTAAACTGACAGCTGTTGTCACTCAGTAGCTGCTGCGGCACCCTGTGCTGCAAACAGTGTTTGAAAAGTGTTGACTGTGATGGCAGCTGTTGCTTGTGTAACAGAACCGATTTCTGGCCACTCTGAGTGAGCATCGACTACAAAGGAAAATTTGCTCCATGAATGGCCAAGCATAGTCTACATGAATGCGTTACCATGGGGTGGATGGTCACTCCCAAGTGTGTACAGGTGCTGTCTGAGGCTGACGCAATGTTTGCTTGCAACCACTGCAGGATTTAACCAGGTTCTCTATGTCACAGTCCATGTCTGGCCACCAAACATAGCTCCTAGCGAGACTTTTCATCTGAACCACACCAAGATGTCCGTGGCAGGATAACTTGAGTTCCCCACAGGACACAGCCTTGCAGAAAGCCGAGAGTCACTACAGGATGGCCAGCCGTTTAGTGTTAAATCATACGCTTTGGATAAGACTGGGTCTCAGTTAGTTTCTTGTTGCACCTAAGCACTTGTGATGTAATTTAATATGCTCTGTGGCACGATTTGAATTCTTCTGTCCACAAAGTTTAAAGGAGGATGGTCAGCTTGGCCTTTGGCAGATCAGCTTCGAGTGGGGTTTGAGCTGTTTAGGCTGTTTTACTGTGTCCATGTGAAGAGGTGTAGATAAACTACTTTTATGAGATAAATTCATCTGTTAAAGTTATTTCAGGGTCCAGGGTTGTGTATAAAGTAGCAGTGTACACAGTGTGATTTGTAGGTTTGTTTTGATCTTTGACCTTTGTGTTTAAACAGAATTGGCAGGTCGCTCAGGTGATTCTGAGCTCTTCCTACACTGGGATGGTAGTGGTTGATCATTGTAAGGGTCTTTTTTTAAAAATGGTGTATAAAACTGTACCAGCATGCAGCAGTAAAGTGAATCTACTGGTTTAATGAAAAACTAAAAAGAAAGAAAGAAAGAAAAAGTCTTATTATATGGTACTGGTTAAAAGATGAGAGAAGAGGATGTTGATGGAAAGATGTAATGGAGAATGGATAAATGAGAGATTCCACACCTCCAAACCGACTAATGGACTAATGAAGAAGTTGAGCTTCTTCTTCAGGTAACACTGGACTACAAAGCAAAAAAAAAAAAAGTTGAGGGTGGATTGGGAATCGGCTCCATTGAGGCTAATCCCTGGCGTCATGGGGATGAAAGGGTGGATTGCTAAAATACTTTTGTACTGCAATCTGCCGTCGTGGGGACGGCCCCTAAAACTGAGGAGCAAGCCATCCCAGGGTGCAGAAAAAGGAGCTACTGAGGCCACATGCAACGTGCACGCTCCCCAAAAGCCCCAAGTGTGTGGATGTGAAGAGCATCGCTCCCAGGGCAGGACGATCCAGACCTCACCAAGCCCAGAGACCCACAGAGCGACTCTAATAGCTCCCTCGCAACACACCCTGGAGAGAGGGGAGTACCAATAGTAATAATAATAATAAAATAATAATAGTAATAATGTATTCATTTATACCCTTATAAACACATATACAAACACATATATACATGCATTCACCTTACCAAACATGCATCTAATGATCACCTGTGCGTCCCCATTTCACGCACACGCCATATAATACCAGGGCACCGTCCCTCGTCAGCTGTTGGACATTGAAGTTTTGAAAAGTTCCTAAAATTGCCATTGAATTCCAGGGAGTAAATATTAGGGAAAAAAGAAAAAACTTTTTTTTCTTCGGACCGGGATCCATATTCTCTGTTTTAAAATTGCTTTTATTAATTGAAACACAAAGGGAACACAAAACTCAAGGTGGTCTCAGTTTTTGGTTCCTTACTGTTTGGATCTCTGGCAGTGCTGAAACATCCTCGCAGTGCTGAAATCTCATGTCTGAAACTGCTTTCAACAGCCTCTCCCTCCTCAAAGAGCTCACCTTTTTCTTAAAATATCTTTCTATTGTCATTTTTAAAGAAAAAGAAAAAACAACAACAGTCATCTTTATTCTGAAATAAGGGGGTGTTTTGCTTTAAGACATTACATAAGTATCTAGATCGTGCCCTATAAAGTATACTGAGGTGGGTGAATGTGTAAATCTTCCAGCTTTTAAAGAGCATATCTGGATTTGGCCTATTTATTAGTGCAAGCACAAATGCCCTCTTTTATTTTAAATGTTTATGGGATTTCATGTGCATTTGTGTCACATTGTTTCCCATCGATACAACTCCAAACATCCCTGGTTCCCCTTTCCATTGTAATTCCCTTAATTAAAGTGATTTCATTCACAGGCACATCGCTGGCATCGGCTACTTTCTATTAGCCATCTGAGTGGACGCTTTGTTCAGTAGGAGGACGTGCACTGGGGCTGCTTCCTATGGAGCCCACAATGCTATTTTCATCTCCCAGCTGACTTTGTTGTGTGTTTTGAATTTATTAATCATTGATTTTAATGTGCTGCCTCTTGACAGTGGCAGCTACCCACGCATTAATTAATTCCTGCTTCCCAGCCTTACAAAATGGCATTTAAGAAACAATGAGAGGTCGGCTGGTGTTTCCTTTGACCTATAAATGGAAAGCGTCAAAAAGCAAAATGTCAAAATTTGCTTTTATTTGTTCTTCTCTTGGCAAATTATATTTGCCTCCTTTTATTTGACGGAGCAAGATAGAAATAAGGTTATTTTAGGTTTCTTGAAATGATGTGTAAATACAGTTGTGTCACCTTTTAATATTCTGCTCGCCTTTTTGGGAGGTTGTGAAATGCAATAATGTGTCTTTGTTAGGCATGTTTTCCCTCCGTGCACCTGCTTTGCATATAGCATCTTCCAGGAGAACTCTCAAAGGAACAGTGAGCCTTAAGTTGAGGATAAAGGTGCATAGCCATCAACAATAGGTAGTCTGTGTTCATCCTTTGAGGTCTTAAACAACTATGTGTACAAAGAGTTTTCTTCTGTGAACTGGAAATAGAAAAAGACAGATTAGATCTTAAATTAAGCATATGGTACTGGAATTTAAATGGAGCAGGGATTTGAATGTATTTATGGAAGAATCTGCTTCTTTTTATTTATTAAGCAGACCTGAATTGTTCCTCCATTTAAATGAGTGACTGGTTTGTGTGTTTGAAGAGATAAAAGCTTGCTCACATAATCCTTATTGACTCTCTGGGATGCTTAAAGACAGCTATTGGTAAGTCCCTGCAGTGCCCTGCCCCACAGAAAGGGGCCTCATCCCTGTTCGCACTGGGTTTTTTAAAGCTAAAGATTTCCTGACAGATTGCTCTCAACAGATTGATTTGCACATGTTGCGAGAGACAACTTCACATACCAGGTTTGAGTGGGTTTTTGAGGTCTGCGCGAACGTGTGTGTGTAGAGGGTGTGTGCTGCTGTATGTGCATGCAACCTCAGAGTGATGGGGAGGGAAGGGAAGTTGTGCAGTGCTTATCGAAAATACCTTTCTGCTATGATATTTGCTAAAGCAAAGAAGCACATTTGTAACCCAACGGCATTCAGAGGGAGCCCCGTGGAGCTGTGGCACAAAACCACAAATATTGCTGACAGCTGCAGAAGATAATACACTTGCTCCTCTTAGTTCACCTCTATCATACTCAAGCAGCTGTAATGTTGGGAGAAAAGGAGTAAATTGATACTGCGTGCATAGACACACTTACAAGACCAGTCCTTTGCTTCGCACACCTACAGGCAACAAAGACCGTCTAAAACATTCAAATCTGAGAGCCACTTTGTTTCTTGAAAAAAAAAGAAAAAGAATCCAGTAAGTTGGTGTGATACAGACTTTGAGACCTCATTCAAAACTCTTAACATATCCACCCTTAATCCTGTTTGGATGCTGAGCTGCTGTTCATGGTAGAGATGCAGGAACTCTTTCTCTGCTTCACATATAAGTAAAATGAATCATTTCAATGTAAATGCACTATTTGACATGTTCAGTCAGAACTTTGCGTAGGAAACAACCAGAACTTTGTGGAGAAACTGTTCCCACTGTTAAAGCACCTATAAAGTGACCCCCCCAGCCCTTCCAGCTCCATCCTCCCCTTCCTTCTCCAGCCACCGAAGGGAAAGAGAGATCCATTGAGAGCTCCATCGATCAATGGCAATTGTTGAGCGCCTGCCCCGCCTCCTGCCTCCTGCCTTGCTTTGCATTGTTTCTATCTCATCTCGCAACCCTGTTACCATGGCACTGGAGATGGCACTTCAACCCTTGTGCTTAATGATCTCTTGGATGATAGCCTACTTGTCAGACATTCATGCCCTATTCTGTTGAAATGCAAGACAGAGAGGAATGAGCTGCTTGAAGAGAGGAGGGGGGACATTTTATTCGTGGCATAACTGGCAGTGAACATGGCGTTATGGGTTATTTACCAAGCTGCATTTAACAGCTATTTTGTTTTCTCTTCCTGCAGCACGTTCATAGATAAGGACTCTTTTAAAAGACAGAGGCCAAACAGCATTTGTTTTGTGCTCCTTTTCTTTTAGTTTTACTTCAGTGGCCATTCCTCTATTAGCTCTGGCTGAGAGATTACTGCTCTTATAAATAGCTGTAACTGATCTGACTAACAGAATACTACCGTCATTACGAAGACAGAAAATCCTAATTGGGAAATTGGGGCACAAAAAAAGAGACGAGCCTTCAATTCATATCCATAATCCGCCACATTGCATGAAATTAAGGGTGTCGCCGTACAATGCTTGATTTTTAGTCATCTCTGTGACTGAAACAAAGGTAGTGCTCGGAGCCATCATGCAGTGCTGCAAAGCAAAGGAGCTTGTTGTTTTATTATCTTTTATTTGGCAGCCTCTCTGCTTCTCTGTGTGGCAGCTCCGTGGATAGAGGGATGTTATCCAGGAATACAGGGGTTAGAGACACCAGCAGCAGCCAACATGAACATCGGATGAACAGGTAATAGTTGAAAATGAAAGGCTGCTGTGCCTAATCACATCTGACTTGTGGGAACCCTCCTTTTAAAAAAAAATTAAATATGGAGTTATGTGTCTTTCTATTTCAGAAACATTTGTGACTTTCCCAGAAAAGAGTAAATATGCTGGCCGGGTGTTGCTGGAGCTGTTTTGATTACATCTGACCTGTTAATCATGATGATTTTTTAACTGCTGGGATAACATACAATCACAATAAACAATCACTATGATGGTTTTCCTATTGAAGACTGAAGAGCGTGTCAGGGAGAGGGTTTGATTTTGGGCTTTGGCTCTAAATGAAAGCCATCTCAACTTGGATTTTAAACTTTTGGTTTGTTCTCAGTAAAGGAGTTAAAGCCAGCAACCAGAAGGGTGGAGGTGTAGCGTGCCGTCACTTTGAAAGCATGAAGAGAAGTCAAATATAGCCCCGTTTGGAGTTTAGTTAAATGTGTTAGGTTGTGTTTTGTCTCCTGAACACAGACAGGCAGCCGTAAGAAGCGACTTAATCCTTTCCTCCCTTCCAAAAAAGAACACAATGAAAAACACGCTCATCTTTTTATCTGCTTTTATCTCCTTTTGTGCCAAAGAGCTTTAAAGAATGCACATCTTTATCTTTCCCCTTTTCCCATAATGCAATAGGGGAATGCTTCCTGTGTGTCATAAATAGGTATTGAAAGGTCCAATTGAATTAAACTAAAAGATCTGGCGAGAAAATGGGAAGTACACTTTACTTTTCCCAGCTCATTTTTTAATGTGAGAATTTCTGTAAATTGTATCTGTAAATTGACACTGAAATGGTCTGTCTGGCCTCAGATTCTCCTTCTTCTCCTTCTTCACCCTCTTGCTCTCCGCCGCTTTATACACCCCCTCAGCAAAGTTGGATAACAAGCATATTAAGAAGCACTGCAAGAAGACAGCTAGAAAAGCAGAGAAATGAAATAAATGAGATACCCATTGTCTAGTAGATTGGGCTTCTAATTGTAAAAGTGGTTGACTGGACTAGCTCACAGCTGACGTGACTGGTTTATGACTATCAGGTGTTGGAGTTTACAGATCATTGGTTATGAGGAGACTTCAGATTACATGATACTGGACTTCCTGTTTACACAAACCCTGCCGGAGAAAATATAATGTAAAATTTAAAAAGGAGTAGGAAAGACAGAACATCGTTATTACCCAGTCTGGAAACAACTTATGGACCAAACGCTCTTCGTTTGCCCTGTAGATGCTGATTCCGAAACGTAATATTTAACCATTTGGTGAATTCAGACTGATAAAAAAGTTGGTTCAGAACCTGAAGAGTTGGTTTAATCTAGGATCAATCAATCAATCTTAAAAGAACACGTTTTCATACACCCCTTCCGGCGGGTGGATTGGACACACTCAAGTCAGCTGCGTCCACACTTGGCTGCGATGGGAAACCCCCACTCCCCCTTCAGGCGCAGTGCAGAGATGCCTCTACCCCCCCCTCACCCATTCACCCTCCCTCATGTTGTCTTTTCCATCTGTGAAAATGGCTGCTGCCTCAGTTCTGCCTGATCCAATTTATGTTTATATGTTGTTGTTGTCTGCTCCTGGACGGGTTTGTACTGGAAAAAGAATTTCGTTGCACCTGTTGCAATGACAATAAAGTTTTCATTCATTCATTCCTGAGCAGCCAACTTACCGTGGTGGAGGGGTTTGAGCGTCCTGATCCTAGGAGCCATGTTGCTGAAGGCTTCATACCCCTGGTACAATGGATTCAGGTTTTATTTGCCTGGATGTGGTTCACCGAGGCCCCCCCTCTGGAGCCAGGCTTGAAGGTGGGGCATGGAGGCAAGTGCCTGGTGGCTGGACCTTTGTCCATGAGGCCCAGTTGGGCTCAGCCCGAAAGCGTGGTATGGACCCCCCCTCCTGTAGGCTCACCACCTGCGGGAGAGGCCATAGGGGTCGGGTAGAGTGGAGTAGAGTGTGAGCCGGGCGGCGGCTGAAGGTGGGGACCCTGGCGGTCTGATTCTTTGCTGCAGAGGCTAGCTATAGGGATGTGGAACGTCAACTCTCTGGCGGCAAAGGAGCCTAAGCTGGTGTGCGAGATTCCGACTAGATACAGTGGACTCACCTCAACGCACAGCTTGGGCTCTGAAACCGGTGTTGTCAAGAAGGGAGGGAGTTGCTCCTGGTGAGAGGCACCGAACAGTGTGGGCATTCTCATTGCCCCCCGACTTGTTGTACTTTGGGGTTTTCCCTGGTGGACGAGAGGGTAGCCACTGGGAGGAGACACTGAGGAAGACCCTAAATGTCACACATCAACAGAGCAAATACATATGCATTTAAACTAGCATGGTTTCCATTTAAATCATATCTTAATTTAACAAACTCTAAGAAACCCCTTGCACATTTACACTTCAACCTCTATATAAATCAATGCACAGGGGAGGGAACATGGGGGGCAGGACTTCTGGTAATAATAATATACGTAATAATATGTGAGGTAATGTATGTGTGTAAATTTTGTTTTTTAAATCTTTTTAAATAATTTTTTCCTATTAACTTATTTACTCATTTGTTTATTTATCTCTTCGCTGTTCTTCCCCTTTTACCTCTCCTCTTAAGTCAACTTTGTCATTAATCATACAATTACTTATTTTATTATTGGTTTTGTGATGAAGAAAAATGTGTGTGTGTGCGAATGCTGTATATGTACATGTGTATATGCATATGTATGGGTGTGTGTATGCATGTGTATGTATACACATTAAAATATTTAACTAGCTTGTAGCATATCATGGGGAGCACGGCTGACTTTTTAGATAGGAGTGTAGAGGCTGAAGACTGAAGCTCCGTAAATCATAGTCTGCCTCCACTGGGTCAGAGGGTTGTTTTTATAAGGGAGCTCCACAGATGGGTTGGCCCCGTCCTAAGTGGGTCTGGTGGTAGCCCACAGATGTATCGGCTGTCTCGCAGATCAGCCAGTGTCTCTTCCACCACTACTCATTTAGATAAATATAAAAATAAATAAATTAAATGAAAAGAGAGGGAAGCGGAGTTATAATAATAAAGAAATACATTTTATCTAAAAAAAAAAAATTGCATATAAAATTGGGTATGTATGTGTATGGTGAGCGCAAACCTACGTCACAACCCGGAAATCATGTGACCACAAACTAGTCGTCGGTGAAAACTGACCCGCAATCCGACTGGTGTGCAACAGATCGTCATAGTCTTACGTTTTCGCCTCAGTGTCAAAGCTGGAAAAAGATACGAGGTGAAGCTAACGGCAGTAGGAATTAAAGGAATACCAATACATGGGTGGATGTTCAGTTTCCCAATCTTGCAACTACAAATGGAGGCGTTTTAATGTTTTCTCTTATCAAAACTTTGATATTGCAATGATACTGAAGGGGTGGGTAAACTGTGTTAAATATTGGCATACATACTGTAGTATATAGATAGTATACCACGTCAGATTCGTTGTAATATCTTCTCCTCAAATCATTGCATGCTAGATTTCTGGTAAAATAAAAATGTATTTACTACATTGGATGTGTTAATAACAGGGCACATTAATTTCTGATCCCAGATTTAGATCTTATTCTGACATTCTTAAAGTAAAATGTGTCTTTCAGGCAGTCAAAAAAAGATCCGAAGATGCTTCAATATGTGTGTATTTTAAATATCAGTCCTTAAAACGTCAGCATACATAAAGCAGTTATGGAAAATAATAGATGTTGACAATGAGGGAATGTAGATGGCACATAGTCAAGGTGAAGCTCATTGTGAACAGGCTGGCCAGTGAGCGGCTGGAAATAGTGAGACAAGGACCACAGTATCCAATGCAAAAAGGGTTTTTATTTACCAGTCATAGGTTTACAAAGGAAACTCACCCCTTCCCGTTGCAGAGCAGCCAAGCATCCACCAGCAGCTACACCAAATAAGCAAACAAGCCCCATTTATCTCCTGCTGCTGATTGGACTGAACCACCTCCAACAGGTGTTGCTTCTGCTAAAACTATTCCACACAAAATCCTGAAAATATTTAATAACCCAAAAGTAAAGTAAACCCAAACCAGTACAAATAATCCTGCTTTTAACTCCCTGGTCTCATGGTCTCTCCCAAACCATAAAAGAGTGTCCAGGCCACCTGAAATCCATTTGCCTGAATGCCCTGGAGAGAACATGAGTCCGGTGAGTAAACACCACTACACTATTAATTTACCTTAAAAAACACTTCACATCTACACAAAGTTCTTGTCTATCACTAATGGTTGTCTTTCACAGGTCTGCAAGACAAAAATCAGTTTTTAGTATATCATTCAATAAACAATTAAGCATTTTGTGTGATTGTGTCTCTTTTCTAAGTGCCAACTGTGAATTAACGTGCAAAATGTGCTTGAGCAACCAACCTAGAGTGCTGTACATTATTTATATTAACAGTTCACGTAACGAACCTCTGCTTCGTTACACTCATCTTTAACAGTTTGTCCTGGGGAAGACAAAGAAGACTGTAGTTTATGGCCAAAATACATCTGTGATATGTTCAGAAAATATAAATCTAGCTGAGCTTTTTGATCCAAATGAGTCTGGTAAACTATTTCTGACCAGATCCTCGACTAAACATTGTAATACAGCATTTTCCTTAACTAGTATTTACATTTTCCACTAGTTTGATACTTCTGGCATCAATATGGGTAAATAACTTGTTTTAGCTGAAAGATCCTCACCCATTCAGTAATTTTCCAATATGAGGCTTGTACCTATTTTCTTATTTAAATCCAGGTGGTGACTTTCTTTTGGTTAGGCAATTATTAAAGTATACAAATTTCTATGTGTTGCCTCATTACAAAATTCTGCAACAAAAGGAATAGTTGCAACGACGGCTACAACCGCATGTGCTGAAAGTAGGGTGTCCCTGAAGTGTCACTGAGGTGTTCAAAATGGATCACTTTGCACATAGGGGTGGGAAAAAAGAATTCATGAATAAGAAATTGAACAAAAATAGAGATTCATCTCATGGCATCTCTTGAATGCTAAATATAAGATGAAGTAAGATAAAGGCCAATAATTTTAGAGTAAGCCCAGACAGACTTGTCAAACTTGTGCCATTAGTATCCTTTGTCTCGTTATGTAGGGCCTGTACCCATATGAAATATTAATTTTGCATAAGAAAATTTCAAAGGGGATTAAAGCACTGTTAATTATTAATAACATGTGTATTCAAGGCATCTCTTTTTTTAGATGCATCAAAATAATTCCCTGACAGTTGCCACTCGAAGGAAGAGAATTCCCATAATACAACAGCACAACAGAAATGACAGCCAGTAAGCAATGATGCAAGTTCCATGTAACATCTAACCTACATTTTCCAGGTATCAATGGGAAACTCTCCAATACTCTGCACTATAAGTATTTAATGCACTGCCGATTTTGCAAATTACAAAGATGTGATGTCTGTAATGGAGATGTCTGTTTTTTCATTGTAGGTACATGTCGACTGTGAGAGACAGAAACTAAAACTATTCCAGAAAATCACATTATATGATTTTGAAATAATTTATTTGCATTTTTCTGCATTAAATAAGTATTTGATCACTTAGCAACCAGCAAGAGACCAATTAGTTTGTCTTCTATCCTCCACTTATTACCTGAGTGAAGCATGGGGGTGGAAACATCATGCTATGGGGTGTTTATCTGCAAGGACAGGACCACTGCATAGCTTTAAGAGGAGGATGGATGGGGCTATGTATCCCAAGACTTTTGGCAACAGTGTCTTTCCTTCAGTAAGAGCACTGAAGTTGGGTCGTGGCTGGGTCCTCCAGCATCACAATGACCTGAAACACACAGCCAGGGCAGAGGTCTCTGTAATAGGTGTTTTCCTCCAGGCCACTGTGTGGCGTTGGGCTGTTGAGATCACGGCACACTGACGAGGCAGGTATTTAAGCCCAGGTGTAGCGTATTACACTCTCACTCCTCTCCCTCTGTCTCCCGGTGGCGTGATTGTGTGCTTAGTTGGCGTGGCAGCTTTAGTCACACGCATTTGGAAGCAGCACGGCTGATCGCCCGTGTGGAGATGCGTTTGTGGGACAGGGCGCTTAGGAGCGGTACCGCCAGTGTGTATTATATTATTTATAATATAAATATATTATATTTTGTATATTATAATAAAATGATTGTTTTGCTCTTAGGGTGCTGGACACTTGAAGGTCCTCTGGTGGACTCATTACCCCTGGCGGCCTGCTGTTTTGGCTGTAAGGGACTCGGCACGAGCAGCTAGGCGCTCGTGCATCCGGTTGGGCTTGGTTAATTTATCGTACCAGTCCAGCACATGTGACCGTCTGGACTTTATGGGAACAACCCAGTCTTTTTATTTATTTGAGTTATTTTGCGGGCACTTTTAATTATTGTGTTTTACGAAGTTGAATAAGTTTTGTCTTGGGTTTTAACATTTTGTTTTGTATGCAGGTGCTGGGAACCGAGGCAGCCTTCCTAATCCTGGTGGTGGTTTTCCTACGCACGCCCCGTCAGCATGCAGCACACGGGTGGTTTGGTTTGAGTTTCTCCTGTTTTGGTTTTATGCTGCGATGGGCCAAGCCCCATACTTTTAATTAAGTGTGGTTTTATTTAGTTTCCTTGATTTTATATGTTATTTCTTTGTGCCTAAATAAATCGCGTTTATACCCTTGAACTGTCTCTGCCCGATGGTGCACAACCGAACCTGTGTGCCTATCCACTGGCCACCTAGACTCATCACCAACTCCATATCGCCACATTCGCACATCAAGGTCCTGGAGTGGCTTAGCCAGTCTCTTGCCCTGAACCCAACTGAAAGATCAGAGGAAGCTGGAACTCTGTGTTGTCCAGCAACAGCCCGAAACCAGAAAGATCTGGAGAAGATCTGTAATTTGGAGTGGGCCAAAATCCCTGCAGCACTGTGTGGAAACCTGCTCTCATACAGCAAATGTCTGACCTCTGTAATAGCAAACAAAAGTTTTTGTACTAAATATAAAGTTCTATTTTCTATATTAAATATTAGTAAAATGTAAATGAATTATTTCTAAATTATACAATTTTCTGGATTTTTTTTTTTGATTTTCTCTCACTGTCTGAAAGGTCTGTAATGAAAATTACAAACCTCTCCTTTCTTTGTTAGAAAAATCGGCAGTTCATCAAATGCGGATTTTCCCTACTGTATTTTTTATTTCAACCAACTAGGACATATTTACATCTGGAGACAATGTTTATCTGTCAACAGCATTTGTTGCACAAACAAAACCCCTAAACACTTGGAATACACACAAAAAAAATAGCATCTGTTAGTTTTGAGTAATGCAGACTATTTTCTTACTTATCTTAAATATAAAAATGAACTAATCCTTTTTGAAGGTGAAAGCTGAATCTAACATGCGCAGGCAAGGAAATGCATACATACCAGGGACATAAGGGTTCTTAAAAGCCTCCAGCTGTGGTTCAGTGAGTAATGTTCCTCATTATTAGAGGTAGAACAATTTAGTCGACCTTGTTGGTTTCTGGTCGTCCTGAACAATCTTGAAAAAAAATGTGACTTTTCTGATAAATATTGCAATTATTTCAAATGAGATCCAGCTTTAGTTCATTGTTCATGCAGAATCATATTTACTACATGAGATATCTAAATATGAACTCTTTTTTTCTAACTCAGGCATGCAAAGCTGAGATATGAACGGCTTCACTTACCAACTGCAAGATGCAACTTGTGGCCAAAACACTGAAACCTGAAGGTTAAATTTCCGCTAGAACATATTTATACTTTGTCCCAGTTGTAAGAACTAAACAGTGTTTTATTCATCTTATTTACACTACAGCGCCTCATTTCCCTACAGGATTTCTGTACTGCAAGCAGTGGAGTTTCACCCCGATGATACATCTGGCGTATGTTGTCTTTGCATCGTCTTATTACACACCAGAAAAAGTATGATGGGCTTTGTAACCCCCACAGCTGTGAAAATCCATCCGATAATATATATCGACCATTTGTTTCATATAGAAGCAGCATTTTAGGAGCCCGCCAATTTTTAAAACCAAGTCCCAAAGTGAATGAATCTGAAAACGGCACCATGTTATTTCCACGTTTAAAATACAAATTATTCTTTCCTGGATCATTGATGACATTAGCCCATCTCTCCCTTAACCTGCATCCCAGCCTACACATTCTGCCTGCTCTGTGTCTTCCTCTGTGTTTTAGTGTAGTTGTACAGCAGCATTACAGCGCCACTTACAGGTCTGGCAGATGCACTACAGTGTTTTCACCTATTGTGTGTGGACACTTCCATAACCACGCTAAGCTGTCTATGACCAGAGAAGAAGAAGTTCCATAGTAATGAACAAGTGAATACGAGTAAAATGGCATTGAAGATCTGATGGACAAAGGACCATTTAGGACCAGATAAACACCCCCAGATTTATCTAAACAGGTTGTATAGTAACTTAACCCCTCCTTTATACCGGGTGAGCGTGCGAAGCATTACGGCTGCACCACGGTTTTGTTCCGACCTCAGTGGCGCAGCATTCTATACCGAGAGCGTGTCAGATGAGGAACGCCCGCGAGTGCAGTCCACCTAGCAGTGATTCTCCACCTCCAGGATTTGGTGTCTATGATGACAAAAAAAAAAAAAAGAACAAAGAGACCCACCGGTTAAACACGTAATGTTTTCATGGTTCAGTAGTGCAAATTTGCAAAAACTTTATTCTGGTAAATACCAGAAAATTTTACACGGCTTCCGTGTCTGATTTCCTGTCTGCCCCTATCTGAACTGCGGAATTGACACATTCTGGGTGCGTAAAACGGTAAAAATAGACTCGGCACGTAAATTTAGCGGAGCGCTGCGACAATGCACTCCTGGGACGCTTCTGATATGTGCTGCGGCACACCTGATGTAATCCAAACCATTGACTAAAAAGGCCGCAAATAGCAGTGGAGGTCACGTGTAGCTGTAACGTGGCTAACACGCACCCGGTATAAAACTGGGGTAAGAGGCTCAGACCTCTTCTCCATCCCATGCTGAGCCCATCCTTCTGGCCTGTAATTGTTAGAGACTTGTTAGATATCCATCCATCCATCTATCCATCCTGGGTCTTTCCTGGGGCCTCACCAGGGAGGCATCCAGGAGGCATCCTGACCAGATGCCCGAGCCACCTCATCTGGCTCCTCTCGATGCGGAGG
>JBAMHW010000001.1:37086820-37099656 GCA_037177495.1 Rhadinocentrus ornatus | reverse complement strand
GCAGGAGGAGGCGCCAGGCTGTTGTGGCTGTGTGTGGCTCCTCCTCATGATGCTGAAGCTCTTGTTTGTTGAATGAATAAATTAGAAAACTGCCTATATGTCTTGTTTCATCCAATCCTATAAACAAACCCAACAAAGAGTCAATAGCAGAATTGGCTGCTCATGGGCCAACTGCTGCTCATCCTACAAATTCATTTTCTATACAGTTTCTCCATTTAAAAGGAAAATAATTTGATTTTCCAACAGTTTAAGGTTTATTACCAAGAAGCATTGTTACAGAAAAATAATCCACTAAGCACAAATTGCCTTAAGTTTTGTGCTAAGTTTATTAAAACAGTTCTAAGCATCGGTGGACGCTCCATTTTACAGTTGAGGGTAGTGAGGTGGGGTGGGGTTGAATATTTGGGATGTCACCCCACAGCAGTATTATCCAAGTATCTGGATGTCTCTCTCCAGGAGATTCTGATTGTCGTCATCTGTTTTTCCTTAAATTGTATAATTCTAAGTTATTACAATGAAAATAAACACATGGACTTAATTAATCACCCAGCAAGGCTGTAGGTCTGATTTTGAATAAGGTAGGGGCGTAAGAATGGCCAACAGAGATCCCTAAAAAGTCTTGCATAAGTCCAAAAACACACTCATTTTCATTTGCAATGTCATGTAATTTAAGATGGTTTGGACATTATTTATTTCCCTGTTAATTGCTGTATTTTCTGTGTTGCTTTGTCTGTTTGTTTGTTTCACCTGTGGTTGTTTTAAAGGGCTTTATAAATAAAGCTGAGATGAGTTGAGGTTTAAAAATTCTAAACAAGCAAAAACTTGATTATCCAAAATATTCTATTTAGAGATTGACATTTATCCATTTATTGCCAGTATACTGGATAGTCTTAATGCTTTTTGTTAAATGTCTGGTTAGAAAACACCGTCATGTATAATAAGTTTGAAAAGAAATAGAAATGTGATCATGCTGACTCTCTGCAACTGCACAGAATGTGTAACATTCAAAGGAATTTTCTTTTTTTACACCATTGTTGTCATTTTAACTGAAAGACGTGTTTTTTGAGGGGTCTGTACCAAACAGAAATACCTGTACAATATTATGTGAAGATTGTGCAGTCGCCACTCCGTTTAATGAGAACCAAAACTCATCTGCAGCTGTGACCCTGCCTCTCCACCTGTCACAGCATCTCCTCCTCTCGCTGCCTGGCAGCTTTGATTCTGTCAACTGGAAAAATAACACATTAATTCCTGCCGAGGAAACTGCTTAGTGAATGTTATTATCACCATTATTAACGACACAATAGCAGCTGAGAAATTCATTTATTGGTAACTTAAACTTTTACGCTGACTCTTTAAAATAAGTCCAGATGTCCACTAGCAAGTGCTAGCCAGGAGTGCTAGCTTCCATCCATCCATCCATCCACCCATCCATCCACTAGGACCTGGTGGAAAGATACTAGTCTGTACTAGCACAGACAACGCTTCACACCGGCTGCCTCTCTCGATCGAGAGAGACATTTTGTTTTCACGTTGAAATCCGCGTTGATGAAATTCTATTCTATTCTATTCTATTCTATTCTATTCTATTCTATTCTATTCTATTCTATTCTATTCTATTCTATTCTACAGTCATTTGGCGGACGCTTTTATCCAAAGCAACTTACATCTGAGAGGAAGAACAACACAAGCAGGAATTCAAACAGGGTGCGACATCATAATTAAGTAGTAGCATGAGATTTATATTCGGCTCTATGGTGCGGCTTGACCACAGGTCCGTAGCGGTGGTGAAACATTGGCCTGTAGCCACGTCCTTCACAACACCCTCGCGACAATCATACAGAGACACTAGTGATGGGATGTTCGGATCTTTTCAGCGAGCCGGCTCTTTTGCTCAGCTCCCAAAGAAGAGCTGGCTCTTTTGGCTCCCGGACGGCTCTTAATTTAGCCTCCTTTTTAACCCCATAATTTACCTTAACTTCACAAAAATTTATGAATTGTGTTTTGAAAACCTGTTTGTGTTCAGCATTTTTACAAGAAGTTTTATATTTGCCTCCTTTTAAATATTTATTCTGATACAAAACCACTTACTTGTGTGTACTATTTCAACAAAAATCTTATATTGCACAATGGACAAAAAACAACAAACAAATCCACAAAACAGAACGAGAACCAAATTCATGAAAGCAGCATTAACGTCCTCAGTGCAGGTCGACATTCAGAAGAATAAGATCCTCATCTGGGATGGGCTGATCCGGTTTCTCCTCTGTGTGACAAGGGTTTGATGACATGACGCACTCACTCATATAGTCTCCTCACAACTGTCTTCCCACTCACACAATGTAGTGCCATCTACACCCGATCCACCCCCCCCCACCACCACCAACTTTCTGTTTTCACATAATGGTATGATCCTATATCCACACATGTGATTGGCCGCCTGTCCAATCCAAACAAAGCCGTGCCGGGCAGAGCTGGGGCTGAGCACTGAGAGCTAGCATCTAGCACTAGCATCGGCTATTCGCGCATGGCACATCACTAAGAGATACTTCACAAAAATAGTGACCACATGGCAGTGATACCGCTTATTCAAAGTGTTGATGAGTTTCTTAAATCTCAGGTTGTTCACTGTGTTAACTGAGCGCTGGTCTTTGATCATTTCATTTTTATGATCGTTGAAAACCCAGATCGTAATTGAGAAGAAAATTTGATTAATCGTGCAGACCCAGTTGAAATAAGTTAGGACTGGTGGTGGCACGTCTCCACCATCACCAGTCACCCAGACTCCGTTGGCTTCTCCTATTACTTGCTTGAGTCCCACCCAGGAAGTGATGAGGTTTGGATGGTGATGTTTCTTTCTGGCATATATGATTTTGTCAGATGATGTTATCATGAAAATCATCACAGGTGTGAAACGACTGCAAACTGACTTGTAGTCTTAATGGGATTCTTTTCAGTCACAATTTCTGAGGCATTTAGTTGCCTCACAAATCAAGCAGAAAATTTACAGGTGAGTGCAGATTTACTGGGAATAAAGTTGTATTAATATACAGACACAAATAGCTGTTTTTACAAAAAGATGCATAAAGATAGAATGTGGAAGAAGTTGAGGGAGTGATTATAATATCTAGTAGGGTTAGTCTGACTCTAAAAGCTTCAGCTTGTAATGAATAAATAAATAAATAAATAATCAGAATGTCCTTTATTTTTTATGCACCTCCTCATATTACCTTCTATCTTTTTCTATCTTTATGTTGTTGTTTTTTTTTAGCAACATCTGTTACTCATAATCTACAGTCACAAAACAAAAAGGATTCTTACCATCACAAAATATCCCCACATCATCATTTTAGATGTATAGAGTTATGTGTGTGTGTGTTTAAGAAGACAATGGTGTGAATTTAAAGACAATGCTGTGTTCTATGCAAGGCTTTGATGCTGAGCCAATCCCCATCGTTCCCAGAGGTATTTACCCCGTCCCTTCCTACCACATTGTTAAACACTACCTCTGTGCATTTTTATAACACTATTGTTAAGCTCAATAGATTTTTATTTGGCTACTTTACCCCTCCCTCCCTTGCTCAGACTCCCAAGTCTGTCTGGTTAGCAATGTTTGTGTGTTTGCATTGCCCTGTCCTTTCACCTGGAAGTGTCTAGATGTGTATTTATAGTTCCTTAGACAGCAGACATAAGACCCAAGACCAAACATCCTCTTCCTCTCTGGAAATTGCAGAGCTTGGAACATCAAAATGTTGACTTTAAGATGTGTGCTGCCTCTTAGCACGTTGGAATTTTCAATCCCATTAAGAAACTGATTTCTTCCATTTTTGTTCTACTGTAAGACCTTTCATTAAAAGTTGATTTAATGTAAAATAAGCATGACTGTTTTTGGTCTGAATGGTTCTTCAATAATATGAACAGGTAGGAAGTTTTGAAAGATGAATGCAGGTTATATTTACAATAATTTTAATGTTCCTTGTATGAGTTTGCAGCGTAAAGCCAAAGAACCAGCGGTAGTTTCTTTTTTCATTTTTCTAAAGAGTGACTTTAAACATAAACGTGGCATAAAAAGTGGATTATTTCTTCATTCACTATCTACCACTTGGTCCATTACAGGTCGCAGGTCAGCTGGAGCCTATCCCAGCATTTTAACAGGTGAGAGGCAGGTACACCTGGACCAGTCCATCGCAGGGCCAACACAGATAAGGACACTCTTGGGAGAATTTAGTCACCAATTAACCCAACATGCATGTCTTTGGATGGTGGGAGGAAACCAGAGAACCCACGCATACACTGCCCCCCCAGGTCCAAGGCTCGAACCAGCAACCTTCTTGCTGTGAGGCTGCGGTGCTGACCACCACACCACCATGCAGCTGGTTATGTCTCTGTTGTAACACATCTTCTTGGCAATATATGGTGATGTACTGTTGGAAAGCTTTTTTTATTTCCTTTATATGCTTGTAAGGAAAACGCATTTGTGGGATTTTGTTTCGTCTATTGATGCAGCAATCAGCATCGAGTTCTCCACATTTTTCACAGGGTCTAACAGGGTCCATAATCACAGGTGCTGCGAATCAGGCACCTGATGTCAGCACCTGGGGCACCAGAACCTCGAAACATGCGTCAACAGCAGAATCAGCTGTTCAGCAGAGTGGATTTGATAAGTTTTTAATGGGCAAAGCCTACACACCCACATCTGCTGCTCATCCCATAAATGCAAATTCCTTAGAAATGTGGCTCCATTTAAAAGGGAAATAAACAGTCTCTCCAACAGTATAAGATTTATTACCAAGAACTATTATTACAACAAAGAAATAATCCACCACACACATAATTTCCTTCCCTTCCCTCCTAAATTCACACACAACCAGTTAAACTTCAGAAAAACATCAGATTTTTACTGACGTGCCTGCGGGTATCTGGCCAACGAACCTGCTGTCTTTTAACTTCAGTTTACTTGTTTGTGATTTAAAGTAATTCAGTAAAACAACTTAAAACACACGTGGTCATTTCCATTGATTTTGAGCTTCTCAACTTTTAATAACGTTGGAAATGTTAAGTGCAGGTTTCACATTAATAATCTGGGTCAAATGCAACAAGTCCAAAAAGTTCCATAGAAAGGTAAGTTGGTCGTTTTGGGGTGCAGTATGTGGAGGGTGATGGTACACGGTAAAATATAACTAGTTGACTTTACAAAAACAAAAGTAAACCCATTGCCTTAACAAAAAATATGTTTTGTTAACTTGCGTGATTGAGTACAATAACTAAATGTTTTTACTTGATTAATCTGATTATGATGTGAGTACATGGGGTTGTGGAGAAAAGCTGATGGGATAAATTTCACATAACTTAGAGGGAATATTTCACAAAATCTTGTTTTTTTTCAACACAATGATTTCAAGTTCACCTCACTTTAAGTAATGGATGGAAATTGTTCTTGCTTTGCAGCAGCAACTTGTTGTGGGTGGGGTTTCTGATAAAAATAAGGTCAGACCCCAGATGTTTGTCAGAGTGCAGCAGCTGCCTGGATAATTGGTTTAAAACAGGTGTGCCCAGTAACTTGAAAGCAGTCACATGACACTACCAATATTAATTAAAAATATTTTTACTTTCATCATCATTCATCTTTCTAACATGTAAGACCAGATCAGATCAAATCAGATAAGATAAAACATACGTTTTTCATCCCCCAACTGGGGAAATTCAGGTGTCCAGCAGCATAAAATGTTAGCCATGATCAAGCACCCTCATTACCATACAAAACCACAACATGACAACAACATTACAACAGCAAATAAAACAAGTTAAAAACTACTAGAAACAGTTATAAAGTGCTCATTGACATGATTTATTGTGGGGTCTTATAACGGCCGGGATAAACGACCTCCTGAGCCTCTCAGTCCTGCAGCGTATGGAGAGGAGTCCGTCGCTGCAGCTGCTTCCATGGGCGACCACGGTGTCCTGCAGGGGGTGACTTCTGATCCTGAGGGGGGCCTCCATCTTTTATCTCTAAAACATTTTGTCTGTACACTGAAATTATGGTGAAAGGTCGATTAATGCTGATATGAGGTCAACATGGAGACCAAAAGAAGTTTTCCTGGAGGTAGAAAGCTTTAGAGGTAGAGATAATCAAGGATGGCATGGGATGATGTTTTTATTTATTTTTTTTTTATTCCTAAATAATACAAAAAAAAAAAAGATGAAAGAAAACCTAACAGGAGAAAAAGTGAGACATTTAGCTTGGATGATTGGAAAATGGACAGGACAGTTTATTTCAGATTTTATACATCTTTCTGAAATCAATCAAATTTGAATAATTGATTAAACAAATAAGTAAAAAATCAAAGCAACAAAGTACTTTCAAAGAAAACTGGGTCATCTTAACTATTACTAAGCTGGCAAAGTTAAAATGGAAGGTTTCATATAGTGAAGTATCTCTAATTAGTTGTTAATAGAAGTGAACAGCATTGTGGGAAACCCTGCTCACTCACCATTATGTTTCATGTAGTACACAGATTCAACTTCGGGACATTAGTTAATTGAACAATTTGCCCTCCAAAGTTCCCATGACTCATTTAAGATTAGTAATACAAACAACTAGACTTAAAATTAGGTTAAACCCACTAGATATATGCTTTTAAAACCAATATTATATTTTACAGTTCTGGTTTATTGTCTGGTGGTGGTGGTAGACCGGATCCTTGTGAGACTTATGTGGCAAGCTAATTTGGAGTAGACATTTAAGCTGTCTGAACTGTGTCCTTCCTTGTTACAAAAAAGTTGAAAATGGCTCCCTTTCTCTTCATTCTTATATGTTCATGTACAAAAAAACTGATTGTAGGCTTTATTTGTACATTTTTCACATTTTCAAGCTGTAGCTTACTTTAAAATCAACTAGCAACCTTGCTAACCTCCCGTTAAAATTAAAGCATCTTTATAGTTTATTTTCAGTGCCAACAAGAAATTCTTGATGAACTAAGTTGCCTTGTAGTCCCTAAATACACTCACCTAATACTAAATAGGACATGGTTTTCCCACATTATCTTAAAAGTATTCTAGTGCTAGCATAGAACTAGATTAGCACTGTTATGTAGCGTCATGCTAACACAAGTCTTACAATAACAGCAGTTGTACTTACACAGGAACAAAATCTCTTCTAGATTTATGTCAATATTGTGAAAGATGAATAATTAAGGAACTACTTTAAAATATACTTCAGACTGGTGTAGTGATACCGGTGATGCATGCATGTGTAGAAAGACGTTTCTTTCATCCTAAAGTGACCTGTAATTAACCTGAGGTTGCACCCGGAGCGTGCCACCCAGACAAGCCCTTCAGCCCTACCCCTGGTGGAAAGTTCATGTGCACATAACTTGACTTTGAGTGGAATTTCGAATAAAAATACTAATATAAAATCTTTATGTATGCACAGCTTCATAAATCAGTTTAAGTGAGTTTTTCAGGAGAAGGTGAGAAAGGCTGAGAAGAAGCTGGTTGTTTCTCTGCCATCTGTTGTGTGTTCTCCGGCAGTAGCAGCAGAGCAGAGGAAGGTGAAGTCTGTCTCCATCTATCCTCTGGCTGCACATCATAAGTCCACTGCTGGCCCACTGTCGGCCCCTCTGTCACATGTGTGTCACAGTGTGTCTCTGTCTGCTGTTGTTTATGTACATTGTGTGGCCAGAGTCGACCCCAGACATTAGCTGTTATGCCTGATTTAATGAGAAGGGGTGGGTTGCCACAGCCAGGGCAAGCACAGTCTTTTGCACACACACATGAACACACACACATCTAACATGCCCATCCTATTCCCCATGGCCCACCCAGTCCCCTCTAAAATCACACACACTTGTTGAAAATCACACAGCTCTCCTTGTAAGTCACAGGAAAAATATGAGAATGAAAAATGAGGCTCATTTCGGATGTTTCAGTCTAAATGCATTTCTGCAACCTTTCTGCACATCTTTGTGGAATTTGGGGGGCGTTTCAAAGAATGGGGGCACAAAATGCTAATGTGTGTACGAGAGACTGTCTGGTCTCTTGCCTGGCCAGCAAGTGTGGCATAATTTTAATGATGCATCTGCTTGTGTCAAACGATTCTGGGCACATGGTGACACCCAGGGCTGCTGGCCCTTTTAATGTCACAGATCATGCACACACACTTTCTTTCTTGAAAATAACCAATACAGGCACTTCTGCATGTGCCCACACATCATTTCACGTACTCCCATAAACAGACATACGTGCACACACTCCTAAACGTCGATGTGGTCGGCAGCGGTTGATTCAGATCCCCTCTGGTGCTGTGGTGGCTGGTTTTAATGCCCCTGCCTAATGATCTGGCACACGTCAAAAGGTAAATGGTAATTTGCATTAAGTGGACCATTTAGGCGGAAAAGCTTTGTAGGGCTTAGTTGTCTCCCTAAAAGGACAGTGTTTATTACTAAGAAGCTTCAAAAATATTTTGTTTCAGATTTTTATATTTCAAAATGCAAAAATGCATCTTCTTATTTATTTTTTTATGAAAATGCTCTAGGACAGCTGATTTGTATTTGTGGGTCTTATTTTGAGAGATGTTGCACAAAGGCATCCAGGAGAAGAGTGAAGATGATTCAGTTGGAGGCAGATGTCACTGGATGGACACAGCGGCAAGCTAGAGACCAACAGAGAGGCAGTTAGGAAAATGGCTTTTTTTTCCGGTGGAAATCGATCAGAGGCTGTGAAAGCACATTCTGAGGGGACGGTCTTGTGTGTCTTTGTAGGAGAAATTTGGACTATTTCAAATGAGCTTCTTAGCACTGAGAAGGGGATTCATTATCACATTTGTATGCTCTCTCCACTCAGTTCTTCATCAAGCTTTGTAAGCACAAAAAATGCTACAGCAGTTGTTTTTTGTCCTTTTTTTTTAGTTAATAATTGATTTTGTTCCCTATTTTCCGTTGGTAAATCAGGAGTTGTGTTGAGCATATGGAGTCTCCACTAAAAGCAAATGTCTAACAACATATTTGGAATTTGCTGGCACAATTTCTATTGTCCTGAATAATTGTGAAAAATGGTCGTTTTTCTCTTTCTTTCTTTCTTTCTTTCTTTCTTTCTTTCTTTCTTTCTTTCTTTCTTTCTTTCTTTCTTTCTTTCTTTCTTTCCAAATTGTGCAAAATTCACTTTCTAAAGGTTTTCTAGCAGTCATATGTGTCCTCATAGCCTGTGTATGAGGCCCAGAATGAGAAAATTCTGTCTCCTCTCTTGTCTTCTCCACTTTTTAGCGAATGTGTGCTCAAACCGGTGAGTCTCAGATCTTTCCCTTTGAGACCTCACCGAACCTCACCGACCAGGAGTCCGGAGAAAGCAGAGGAAGATTTCACTTATGAGAAATGTTCATAAGAATCAGGAACAAAGTTTTTTTTCATGGTGGTTGTAAGCAGTTAGAATCACGAGAAGCTTTCCTGAGGAGGAGACGGAGACACGAAATCCCTCTCCACGGCAGCATCCATTACGAGTATCTGAACCAGGCTGATTAAGCAGTTTAGATTATGTCATTTAGCAACTTCTCGTGACTTTTAGGACAGCTAATAGCTACTTGGCAACAGTGAGGTTGTGAAGAAACCCCCCCACCAAGGATTGAACTGCCGCTTTGTGCCCTCAACACCTGACAAGAAAGGGAAGTACAATGAAAAACAGGCACAGGACAAGACATTTGTGGTACCCAGCGGAAGTACAGGCTGAACCGACAGAAGATATAAAACACCAAAACAGCAGCAATCGTCCAAGAAGTGGCGCCTCGAAAAGAGGCCAAGGAATTTATTTAAGCTCCTTTCCTGAGGAGGAGACCGAGACCTCCTCTTTAAGGCAGGACCTTAAAGGGTTAATTAAAACTTTAAACTAAGAAATCAATTTGTACGTACCACCTCGTTGGCATGGGCACAGTCCTGGAAAGCGTGCAGAGGGGAGCAAAAAGCAAACAAGGAACGGAGTGTGCACAGCATCTCCGGGAGCAGATTGATGCAGATAGCTCAAACCATCTCTTCTCTGGATCTTTGGAAAAGTGAGCTTGCTAAGTGATAAACTTCTAACTGCAACAGTTTGTTAACTGCTCCACCATAGAGGATTTATTATACAGCAAACATAAGTCTGTCTGTGACAAAGCATCATTGCTAAAAGTCCTGCTGATCATGTTATTAATAACTTTCATTACCGTCACTGCAAGAATTTGGGAAATTAAAGAGCTAAAAACACACGATAGACCTGAGTTTCAGTTAATATGATTCAGTACTTCCTGAAGTTTCTTATTTTGACTGATTTATTGACACTGAAAGAAGACACACTAAAATGAATAAAGTTTAAAAGAAAAAAAGAAAGAAAAGAAGTCCAATAGTTTTAGGGAACTCTTAAAAAACGTCAGTCTAGAAATACTCTGCAAGTCTCTTTTGTCTGAGTCAGTGTGTCTAAAATGGAAAGATGACAGAATGCCAGGTACCAAACTTCACTTCAAATCGGCTGCAGTGAAGCCGGTGGTGGATCGCACCTAACTGTCCATCTTTATCTACGGTCAATGTTTTATCATTTTTATCTCTTTACGTCTTAAAGTGGTAGGAAATGGCATGCTTTTAAAAAGTGATGGTAGAAAAGACATGGGAAATATGATTTCAAGGCATTAGTGGTGTATGCTTGGAGTAGTTGCAGGAAAAGGAGATGCTGTTGCTTTAGCTGTTGATTTCTTCCTGCTCGGGGTAAAAAGAGGGGAGGCCCTAGGGGCACAAAGCCTCAGGAAACGTCTGGATATCTCTTAAGAGGCTGTTTCCCCCCAGCTGTAATGGAGTGCAGAAAATGGAAAAGCAGTATTTATAGCATAAAGTTCACTTCATGATCACTTAACTGTGCCGATCAGAACAGATCTCTGCAGAGGCAAAGAGGGGAGATACTTTGACTGTTTAACACCCTACTTGAAGTAATACTTTTCAGCTTTTTTAAATCGCATTAGAAGCAAAATATTAAAAACATTTTTAGTTGGTTAAAATTATTTTTAATGGAAGCAAGATATGATACAACTTTAGTTAGTGCCACAACTACTGATAAATCAGATTATTACAATTTTCCCTTTATATTTAACACGTTCTTACAGACGATTTTAGAGCTGTCATGAAAAAGGTCTCACCAAATTTTTCTTTTGTAGTGTGAATTGTCAAAAGTCAAACTTTTTGATAGTTTTTACAGGACAAAACGTCCTTATTTGGAGGTTGCTGTGCAGTGTGAACATAGCCATGTAGTTTAAACATTACTTTTGTTGTCAGCAACTGGTAAGTTTATCTGTATAACACATTTCATGTGCAAGACAATTCAAAGAGCTTTACATAAAACAGTAAAGCAAATTTAAGCAAAAATGATTTCTCTTAGATAGGTGAATGTCGACTTCTCGCAAGTTAAGAAGGACCCGCCTGCTGGCCCTACTTTGTGTTGGTTAACGGCCCAAAAAACGGCAATAAAAGCCAAGACTTACTGGGCGTGTGCAGACTGACCAGGAAAAATAACAGAGTGTCAAAAGAATGAATGAAACCAAAAATGATAATAAAGATGCACTAAAACCTGATTGTCCTCATTTTTAAGGTGATAATGACCACAAAGTGATTTTTCAGATCATAGAAAAGCAGTTTTATGTTCCTTTCCTCTCACACACTCCCCCCCAGACCTTTCAAGTTTAATACATCGCTGTGCACATAGCTGAGCCACATTTGTCTTAAAGGAGGAACCAGTTGAAACCTTAGTATGGCTTGAAGATGCTGGTCAGTAAGTTTGGACCTGTAAGGTGGAGAAGAGCTTTTCACAGAGATAAGTGCTGGGAATAACGGCATTAAAATATACGGCATTACTTTTTCAGTAATGGGTAATCTAATATTTACCTGGTACCGTTACCGAAACTAATAATAAAATGTGACGCGTTCCTTTAATTCAGCACACTGAGGCTGTCTTCATCTGAGGAAGGGCTTATGGGGAGAAACAACCACATAAGTGATGATGATTGACTGAGGAAGAGTAGCATGTCATGGCAGACTTGGTGTACGCAGCCGAATACATGCACAGACAGCCACACACACAAATGACCAAGAGTCCAGAGAAGTCAGCTGGAATCACAGACATTACTTTTCCCTCACAGAGATAAAAGACAAGGACAAATAAAAAATGTTCATTATGACCAGAAACAAAGTTTTCTTCCTGCTGGCTGTTATTACGTGAAGCACCTCTCCTGAGAGGGAGACGGAGCCACGACATCCAAGCAGCCCGACATAATGTAGATTTTTCTGTAAAGTAATTTATTTCGTAATGTTTCCATTTTATTCAGCTTTTATCACTAAAAATTGAACATGCAGATGAATACACAGTTTCTTTGAAAGGGAACAACGTGAAAACTACTTTCCCGAGTGATTAATTATTTTTTAAAAATGCAGTAATTCTGTTACTTACATAGTTATTTTATTTTGTGAGAAGTAGTAACTTTAATGAATTACTTTATTAAAGTAACTGCCCAACACTGCCTCAAAGACAAATGGTCCACAGAGCTATTCTCTCAAAAAATTGTCCAGGCTTGCTTACTTTTGGGTTGGTGGCCTTTCTGTGTGGAGTTTGCATGTTCTCCCCGTGTATGCGTGGGTTCTCTCCGGGTTCTCCGGCATCTTCCCACCGCCCAAAGACATGCATGTTAGGTTAATTGGTGACTCCAAATTCTCCATAGGTATGAGTGTGTGCGCGAATGGTTGTTTGTCCGTATCTACGTTGGCCCTGCGATGGACTGGTGACCTGTCCAGGGTGTACCCTGCCTTTCACCTGAAACACTGCTGGGATAGGCT
>JBAMHW010000001.1:36908629-36923488 GCA_037177495.1 Rhadinocentrus ornatus | reverse complement strand
CATCCATCCACTCATCCACCCATCCATCATCCATCCACTCATCCAACTATCAATCCATCCATCCATCCATCCATCCAACTATCAATCCATCCATCCATACATCCATCCATCCATCCATCCACCCATCCATCCACTCATCCACCCATCCATCATCCATCCACTCATCCAACTATCAATCCATCCATCCATCCATCCATCCATCCATCCATCCATCCATCCAACTATCAATCCATCCATCCATACATCCATCCACCCATCCATCCATCTATTCATCCTTGCATCCATCCATCCATCCATGCACCCATCCATCTATTCATCCTTGCATCTATCCATCCATCCACCCATTTATCCATCCACCCACCCATCCACCCATCTACCCATCCATCTATTCATCCTTGCATCCATCCATCCATCTATCCATCCATCCATCCATCCAACCACCCACCCATCCATCTATTCATCCTTGCATCCATCCATCCATCCATCCACCCATCCACCAATCCATCTATCCATCCTTGCATCCATCCATCCACCCACCCATCCACCAATCCATCTATCCATCCTTGCATCCATCCATCCATCTACTCATCCATCCATCCATCCATCCATCCATCCACCCACCCATCCACCCATCCATCTTTTCATCCTTGCATCCATCCACCCATCCACCCATCCATCTATTCATCCTTGCATCCATCCATCCACCAATCCATCTATCCATCCTTGCATCCACCCATCCACCCATTTACCCATCCATCCTTACATCCACCCATCCATCCATCCATCTATCCTTGCATCCACCCATCCACCCATCCATCCATCCATCCTTGCATCCATCCACCCGTCCATCCATTCATCCATCCATCCATCCATCCATCCATCCATCCATCTATCATACCTGTTTTTTCCAGTGCAGTGTCACGGAGACACAATACCAGTGGCTACTGGGTGAGAGACAGGGGTAACACGTGGCCAGTCCATTGCAGGGCCCGCTTACATTCGCTATGGTAGTTAACACTTTTTGTATAAAGTAACCTATGAATTATGCCTAACAACATTTGTGTAGCTTCAGTTAGAAATGCAGGTGGAAGCAAAAAGTTCTGAATTCATAAAAGGCAACAAAGTTCAGGTTAGAGATGCCAGGAGGAGAGATTATTAAATTTAGGAAAGAGACATATTTGCTCTGACAGCATTAATGAGCTCTTTTCAACAGTTTGTAACCAGAACAGTTTGGCCTTGTGACTATGAATGACAGTACCAGAAGCTGATGATTATAAATGCACCCATACATGTGGTTCCAACTGGAGATTGGTTCTAACTGAACTTAAAATCAGAGCAGATTTTTCCAATAAGGGTTCAAATAATCTTCTGTAAATGCTGGTGCCTGACTGCACGGGATTGTATGGACGATCTTTCTAAATCAATTCTAAATGTTACTGGAAGCCAATAAGGGAGGCAAGGACTGATCTAATCTGGGACTGAGTACTAGTTTTGTCAACAGTCTAGCTTCTAAATTCTAGACCAAAGTAAAATGGGCTGTCAAGAACTACCACAAAGCTTCACAAATATCAATGTTCATCTTGAAAATGGCAATATACTACACTGTGCATTTGGAAACTGTCAGAAATGTGTTATTACAATACTATAACATGTTTAAACACATTAAGAAGGACATTGGAAGGGGTTGGAAGGCCACGGTGCAATATGGACTGTCACACCAGGTGAACTCAGGTCGAGCCCCATATTACCCAGTTTTGTCCAAAGAGGTCCATTTGGCTGCAAAGTCACTGTAAAGTTAAAGCCGGGGGTAAAAATAATGCTATGTGGTTGGGCTTAGATATTAATAAGGTTTCAGGTTGGTATCATGTCACATGAATGCTTCTTTTAAAAGAAAAACAAAATAAGTGAATCTTTTGACCATTTTTTAATCTCCGCACAGGATTTTATCGTGCTAGTGGAACCATGGTAAGCTAGCTTCATCCCACAACAATGTGCGTTTGACTGTGTTGTCCAGTTGAGTGAAATCAGTTTCTATATTTTACTTCACTATAGCTGCAAACTCGAGCAGAACCAGTGCTGTAAACTTTAGTTACACATCTCTGCGTAGTAAAACATACCTCACCTCACAGAGAACCCTGATGTAACCTCCACCACCTTCATTTAAACAATCAGAACCAAAACAACATAAATGTAGGGCAGAAAAAAAGCACATTCTGCAAGCAAATACACTCACATACAGACAGCATACCCTTAAAGTATTCAGGACTCAAAACCAGAACTGTACGAAGGTCTGGCTCATTAAAATTACAGGAGCTATTCTTTGACTAATTTCTCTGTCTGAGTAGGAACAAATGTTGCAGGAGAGAAAATTTATGAGGTGTGCAAACCACATGTAAGGGTTCACTGTACAAAAGAACTGAATTATTTTTAACCTATCCTTTCTCTTCTTCTTTTCCTGATTCCTCTGACATAACTCTTGAGGTTTTACTTATTGCAATTACAATAACCCTTGCATATTCCTCATTGGAAATATTGTAAGATTCATGTGGTAATTCGTGCTTTGGATTTAATTTGTTTTGAGGTGTTAAATATATGTTGCAGCATTGACTAGTTACATATTTGTGTTAAACAGTAATTTTCATAGGTTTAGCTCTCCTTTGTTGCATTTTAAAACAAGAGGGACAGTTTGTTGAACCTGCCTCTGTGTTTCTACTCTATTTTACCTTAGGAGCCCCTCCTAGCTTCTGATTGGCTAGCAATGTCACATGGGCGGGAGAGAATAAGGAAGTATTCAGTGATTGTAGAGTGGTTGACGTGGCGAAGAGTAAAGGCTGCTCAAAAAGAAATCCGTCTTCATCCTGTTGGTTATTCCTCTAGAGAGTGAACCATACATCACATATCAAACCCTCGCGTTACAATATCATTAAAACGTCAACAGTGAGTCTAGTAAGAGGCAGCCATCAACAGGCTACAAGGAAAATGAGTAAGATCCAGTGTTTGATTGAGGTTTGTTCACAAATTTAGCAAGACCCAGTGCCCCCAACTGGTCTCTTCGGCAGGCTTTGGCAGGCAGTAGTTTGGCATGTTTGGGAATTGTTTGGGACACAGCACTTTGGACTTGGTAATTTGGCACCTGGTTCTAATCTTGTTTAATTCCTCATCATGACATAATTATGACTTTGCACAGTTAATCCAGCTGTCATTACCAAACTCCCTAATACCAGTTTAACAGCTACTCATGTTCTGCAAAACAAGTTAATTAGAAAGAACCTTGTTAATGTTTATCACCAAAGTACTGCCCAATTTCTACTATAGGTTTAAGAGAAGAAGCTTGAATAACAATCAAATAATTTAATGCCATGTCATTAGTATTTTAGTTCGATTCCCAATCATCACCAACAGTAGTTGCTAATCAGGTTTATTTGGGTTTAAAGATTAAGATTAAGGTAAAGATTGTAGTATAAATGAATAATTCTGATTTTAATTAGCCTAAAATTATTTCCTAAAAAAGAAAAAAGAAAAACACAGTTTCACTGCAGTTTGCTAAAATGTAACGCAGTATGAGGCTTTTATACATGTTCCAGGGCACAACATTCTAATTTCATTGAGATGGATATAAGAAATAACAATTACAATTCAGTTCAGAACAATATTCGTCCCCAAGTGAAAATTAGTGGCATTGTTGATAAGTGTAGTGTTGGAATTAATTCCATCCAATAAAATATGTCTAATTCATTCAGTTGATGCAATTCTTTACAGTCCAACGAAGAAAGACAGTATTTATGAGACTGTCCTCCACTCAAAATGTGCCCCTAAGTCATGAGTTCATGAAGGCAGATATGATCTGTTATTTCCATCCAAGAATATGCAACCTCTAGTCGTTGTAAGAGCAACTGTATGTGTAAAAATGGAGCTAATAATGGTGTTGTGTGGAGCCCAGCTGGTCACAAAGGAAGAAATATATTTTATTGTGTAGCCACAGATTACTTGTGCATGCGAACAAAACATTATCGTCTAGCCACGTGTTTCTAAATTGTGGCCATGAATTATGAGCACATGGGAAAGAGATAATTAAGTTGTGCCTATGTGTTACCAGTGCGCTGACAACTTGCCCACGTATTCTTTTAGTTTCAAACCCTGTACCTAAAGCACCTGAATAAAGTCTGTCTTATGACAATGTTTAATCACAACAGGCATCAGGATATTGTTGTAACAGACCATCCTGTTCTTTAATATTTTGTGGTTCTTGGGTAGGATGCATGCCCCCATAGGGTTGTCAAAGAGTGGACAGACTTTACTGTTTTTTGTGGAATTAGTAGGAACAATAAAGCAAACTGACACCGAAGAGGATGATGGTCAAGTTGTAAAAATAATGTATCTTAGCCCTTCCAACTCTATATTACTCAGAGGAGTCATTGCTGTTCATGTAACGCTAAATAAGAAAAAGTTGTTTCACTAAGAAAACCAACAGATTGTGTCAAAATCTTTCATTGATTCAATCACCTGCCCTGCACATGCAAAGGGCGGTGGGCAGCAGCAGTGTAGAAAAACTCTCTTTTAACAAGCTAAACCAGAATCAGGGTGGTAGCTGGACAGCATAAAAAGCACAGCCAGGGATATCTGCCATAACCATAAACCAAGGCTGAATCAAATTGATTGCAGAGGCAATCGGCTAACCAACAGCCCAGAAGAGTCAGTTTGAGTCTAAACATAAAAAAACAAAACAACTAATCTTTGCTTAAAATAACAAAGGGCTCTTTTTCCATGTGGTTTTTACTCTATATATCAAGACTGAGGTCACTGGCTCTCATTAAAGATTCATAAAAACCACGATGAAGGAAATGAAGAATTTATGAAACACATCCTTTGCCTACGATGTGTGGATATGGGTGATGATAAAAGCAAACAATGATACATTTCCCCCCACACAGAAGAATCTGGAGATGCCATAGAGTTGTGTGGAGAAGGCAGTAATGGGGGGCATCAGAGTAAACGGGTAAGTATTTCAATGCAAATATCGCCAACCTGATGATCTCTCACATACAATACCCGTTATAGTCCACCCACCGCCACCACTGTCTGTGGAGGGTTATTATGCATGGAAATGACGGCTGTCTGGGAGAGACTAGAGGAGAGGCTACAGTGAGGAAGGAGGGAAGCTTGGAATAGATGGAAATACTTAACGGTTTACTGTGAATGAACTGACATAAATCTGATGCAGATATGAGGGAGATAGATGTATGTAGAGAGGGAGAACAGGGGCAGATAAGTTAAATGACCTGTATATATGTGTAGCCTTACTGTTTATGAAATGGAACTAATGGTGTTGGAGGTGGGATAGTCTGCCTTCTCCTCGACAGGAAATCTCATTCCAGACACATGAAGATGGCCCGGTGTGTGCCTCCACTTTTGAGTACTCATACACATGCATGTGTGTTTCTGTGTGTGTCCAGCTTTGTTTCTGTTCATATTTGTGTCCATTGTGTGCAAGTGTGTGCGTGTTAAAATTAATCAAAGCGGGGGCAATGATGAACAGTTTCTGTAGAATTCTGTCAAAGGTTAAGAGCTAGTTATTTTTAAGAATGACATGAATCTCGGGGAGACAGTGATTGCCTAAATGACCACTGTAATTACCAATTACTTCTTGAAGCAGAGAATATATTCACGGCATGTAGCCAGCTAAATACAGACAGGCATTAGCCCATTTACGTACTAATGCACATAATTTAGATCCTGAAAAGGGCAGATGGGAACACAATGGAAGATATAATAGATACCATCTAAAATCATTCCTAAAAGAATATTGGATTCATAGGAGATGAATATTACTTTGTGTCAGATTGTTTTTCCATAAAACATTTAAAATATATTTCATCTTTCCTGCTCTCATTCGTGCTTTTCTTCCTCTTTGGTTCCCTTTTGAATGCCACCACTGCCATGCTGTGATCGTTAACGAAGGGTACTGCGAAGGAGACCGCCGTTTGGCAGGCTATTATCCCCCTCCCACATTAAATGACAATGAGGGCTTGGCATTTTTTCACACAACTAGCCTGGCACCATGCACTAGTTACCTGGTCTCGTCTGAGGTGCACAGCTCAGAAGTTAAACTTTCACAGCCACAAACAACAAAAGGGCACAAATCAGAGAGAATATATGTTGTTTAGATCCAGACGTGATTTCTGTCTGTCACCCTGAGATAGGGAAGACGGGGAAAGCTGAGGATGAGATGGGGATGGGAAAACATAGAGAAGAGAGCAAAACAATGGCTGACAGGCCTGACTGGCGAAAGGATATTTACTAAATTAGACATAAACTGCAATGCTCTGCATCTCCGCCAAGGAACTTGTAAAGTCCCATAAATAAGTAAAGCACAATGACAGAGACGAGCACGCAAACAAAAGTGGTGTACAAAATGTGACTGCAAGTGTGAGTGCATATTTTATGTGTGTGTTTGTGTGTGCTTGGGATGTTTTTGATTTTGGGATAATGAGTTATCGTTTTGCTGCTCTTCTCCGCTCAACAACAACCTTTCCCCCCTTTACGCCACTTACTGCTCTCTTTCTCTCCTCTCTCATTTCCAACTCTCTCTCTGTCACCTATCCCATTGTCAGTCTTGTGAGTCCTTCCTTGGCAGGATAATAGGGACACATATTTGCTCTCGATGTAATCTTGTCTGTGTTCTATCTGATAAATACTTGGAGGAGAAGCTGATTATTATGGTTGGCGGTGGGGATCAAAGGGAGATGCGCTGAAAGAGGGGCGAGTGTTTTGAAACCAAACTTTGAGCATATGACTTCACCACCCTCCTCCTCCTCTTGCTCCCCTCACTCATTGCATTGCTCACACATTGCAAAGTCATGTCCGCGCCGGCTGCAGCCCGTCTGAAAGGGATTAGTTATTCCGTGGGGTTTTTCTTTAGTGAGTGCTGGCACTACATAGAAAGCAAACCCATAGGGGCCCTGGTATTCACATTGTAATGGTAGTAATAGCTATGGGGAAAAAAAAGGAAAAACACACACACAGATACACACAGTTGTGTCATGCTGGTTGAAAAGCAACCCCTCTCCCAGCCACTATATTATCCCACCGCCTTCATCCGTGCACGGCCCCATCACAGAATATGTCAGGATTTAAAACAGGACAGGATATTTTTAAGAAGCAGAAACAAAGTGTGTTGACTGTTTATTTCTTTCTCTTGCTTCCTGTCATCTCGTGCCAAAGCTGTTTAGCAGCAGCATTGTCACTCCTCTCTTTGCCATCGGCTCCTCACTCTCACTACCCCCCCCCCTTTTTTTCTTTATCTATAAACAATACCTGCATTTTACAAAAGCAGCACTTTTTTTTAGCTGCATCTTTATTTTTCTTCCTCTTTTTTTGGTATCATCAGTTTTGTTGGCAGTTGTCTTCAATAGTTAATGCCTTGATGAAAAAGGGCTGACAAACTTGCGAAAGGGACGTTTGTTTGTTGCTCTCCGAAAGTGAATTTTTGTGTGCAATAAGTTTAAACTGGGAATTTTCCCCACACGGTGTTTGATATGATCATTATCATATTAATTATTCAATCTGTGGCCTTGATTGTGATTTTTAATGCACAAACTTGGACCTTGCTTAAGTATGTTTTGTCTGAAGCAACAGGGTACCTCACAGACCTAGAGTACCTTCTTCTTCTGACACATTAACCCCTCAAGCTTAAAAGTTTAAAATATTAATTAAATCTGTCCCTGCCAGAAGCTTAGTAAAGCTGATATTAATAAACTTTCGTTCAATCGTGGCTATGTGGAAGGAAATGTGCTGCTTTTTATTTTATTTTTAATCAGTTATCATTATGACAAGACTATTTGTTGATACAGTGATCATGATTATTGAGTTAATGGGTAAAAAGGCTAAATTATATTTAGGTGGATCTCTGACAAAACCACAAAACTGTTGCTGTCCTTTAAATTTCATAAATCCTGTTTTTCTCAGCTAATATATAATAACTGATTGATGTCATAATTTGGTATTAAATCTAATTGATTTGACATTTCATTCATTTTCTACGTCAGATTAAAACATTAGGAGGTGAGATCATGAATTTCCATTAAAAAACTTTCTCATTCTGCTTTAATAATTTTAGTTTCTGTTGCCAACAATCGTTTATTTTTTTAAAGCAGGAGATTTCTCCCCTCTGGTGTAACCTGAAGCTTAATTTGCAGGGAGTTGTTTTCTTTTAGATGACAGACTTATGTAATCACTCCTGAAATATAATATTTTAGTCTCCTTAACATAAAAATTTCTCCTCATTCTGAATCTTTTGTTTTCATCTTTGCAATCAGTTATACACAAATAAATCTTAGAATTTAGGCAGAAAATTTAGAGACACCTTAATTTTTTAAGTTATCCTTTTAAACATTCAATGATTCTCAGCAGATTAAATATTTTTATATTGTTTTGTGTTTTTAATGTTACATTTTACACTTGAATGAAATAAAAAAAATCACTAATGAAAGATATTCTATTGTTAAACTCAGATAAGTTAACTTCTAATCATATGTAAATGTGACTATAACCTAAATTCTCAATATAATGGATGATAGTAACTATAATGTTTAATAATCTTTGTTATTGTGAGTTAATTGCCTTAATTTTCCCTCTCTGATACTTACTGTATTTGACAGAGTTTTTAAAATAATTGGAAAATACAAGTTTTTACAAGTACTAGTTTAACCATCTCCAAAATTACAAGATGACAGCTTTTTTTAGAAAGTTGTTTTGAGTCTGGTAGTCATGTGAGTTTGTAAACTCTGATTATATATTATCGATTATATACTATCCACAGGCGGAATTGAAATAGAAAAGGAAGTAATGGTGGAAGCAGACTTAAGGGGGAAGGAGCTGCCCAGGAACAGGATTAAAACCAGCTTGCAGTGGCTCGAGGGAGAAAAGCGATCCCACCGGGGAAACCTTGTAAAGGAAGCCATGTGGAGCTGAGTGTAAACCTGATGCATATTTCTCCTAAAACCAACGCAGATATTTTACAGATTGTCATGAGATACACAAGTAACAACTTTTGATCCACGCTTCATAGAAGATCACAGATTAGAGAAGAACGATTCAGCTTTTTAACTACCCTTGCAGTCTCCTACATGTAGCCTCCTGGAAATGGAGCAAAATGACAAATTCTGTGGTAAATATCTAGAAATCAGTAAAAATAAGAACGGTGTTACCTCTGCAGATAAGTGCAAGTACAAAGCAGTAACCCTGACATCCATGAGCACAGAAATAAGTGGTGACTGTGAAGCCATGGCATTTGAATGACACATTGATGGCCGCAACTCGCGCGTGGCATGCCAAGAGTCCAGAAGATAGAACCAGTCTGGACTGGAGCTGGCCAAGAGCTTAGTGGGGAGTCCACAAACTGCTCAAAGCTGACATTTGTGCCTCCAGGAGGTATGCAAACAGGGATAGACAGACAGTCCCCCCAACTCTCTCTCTCACACACACACTCATGCACACAGTCCTTCCCCCAGCAAAAATGGTCTTCATCTTTCTATCAATTTCACATAATTGTTTTTCTGTTGGTGATGTTGAACATCGGTAGCGCTCTCTACACTGTTCCTCCTCCTGTGATCTCCAGAAGAAGTGCCATTTTGAGCGCATGGTCTGTCTGTCGGAGGTTGTTGAGGTATGGTGGGGAAACTGCTGATTTGCTGTGCATCGTTATTCCTCCAATAGTGTTGGAGTTCATTTAATGGGCACAGGTTCTTGTTAAATCATGCAGACTGATTGCTTTTATGTTCTACAGCTCTGACTTTTCTATTTCCTCACAAAATAAACAAAGTATTTAAATGGAGAGAATACAGGTAGGGAGCGAAAGTAGTGCCTGAATATTACAACACAGACAATCATAAAATCTAATTTTCTGAGAAGAACAAAAGGATTTTAGACATCTATAATAGCAACATATCCTCTGACTCCATTGTCTTTCATGAGTACAGAAAACAGGAATTATTGGAAATGTCTTATACTGAAGCTCTAAACTATTTATTTAACAAAAAAGATTCCCAAGTTTCAGCTTCTCTGTTACAAAGTTTTAAATATCCAATTATACATGTTAATGCTGTGATTATTTTACATAATAATTAGACTCTTTACTGAAAACGTGGCTTTACTGATGTGAGTGAATGCTTTTGTTAAAGCTAATTCAAACATTTACATGGAAACATGTTATATGTAAGTGCAGTAAAAATTAAATAAATAGATAAAAACCATATTAAAACAACTGAGAACTATGTTAAATAAATTTGTGGTGTTTGACTCAAAACAGCTTTATTTTTTCTCTCTTTGCTATTTTTAAAGTGAGTTTAAAATTGAGGCTACATGATGACGTGAGCAGGAATTCAACTCAAGCTAGAGCTGGCAATGCTCCTTATGGGGCAATGATGTAAAATGATTTATCACCAGATCATGCCAACTTGTTGCGTGACTCTAACAACGAGCTCACTTACAGTGCTTTCAGACAGAAACCGTTCTGGCTCTGGCTCCAGCTCAGTACCTTAGAGCTTTTAGGCAAACCAGAATCAAAGTGAGGGGACTTCACTCTCCAGAAGTAAGCATAAACAGCTTGGAGCTTTGGTTCTGAAGGTTGATGGTAAAGTTGTCAGACCTCATTATGACCTACGGTTTCCTAAATAAACAATTTATTTAGACAACTGAGCAAATTTTGTAAGATGTTAGGTCGTTTACACAAGCTTACATAAATCTACCAACCAAAATTTGAATTGGTTGCTAGGCAACATAACACATCAACAATTAGGTTTTATGCTCAATAAACGATTCCAGAGTTTGATCGAGCTCATTTAGTCTGCCTGGACCTTATGTTCAGTGGGTGGTTTGTGACTACAACCAACTGTCTTCATCTGTTGAAGACCCAGAGGTGGGAACTCGGTCAGCCTCTCCTTCGGGTGTGGATGCTGCGGTGGTTGTGCAGGAGCTCAAAAGATGGACATGTAACACCACGTCTTGCTCCACTTCTGACCAAGTCTATTTTTTTTTATTTTTGACTATTTGGCCTGGTGTTGATTTGTCTTGTTTAATTTTAAACACAGCACTCTTATGAACATTGATAGCTGGTAAATTGGTCTGCGGTTCTTGTTTGTTTTTTTGTTTTGTTTTACTATAATGAAAAAGAACAGATACTGCAATCTGGCATTTGGATGAACCCAGCCTTTGCCCGCTGATGACGTCACAGTTTGCAAAGAAGAAAGACTATATTTTATTACCCATTGAGAACTGGCTTTTTAGATTTTGCATAAACTTTTTGTCAGCCTTCGTGCGCCGCTGTTTTCGAAATGTGGTTTGGAAACAGGCACTGTACCGGTGTGCACCCAGTGTGAAAGGGCCATAAATGTTCTGACTTCTAATGTGAATGCACTTCCATGGATGGGAAGAATTACATATGCTGGGCTGATAACTTAAATTGTTGAGTTATGTTGGAATGAAGAATAATGTGATTAATTTAGTTAAAACTAAATTTAAACACAAGCACAGCAGATGTGTCTAATAGGTGCACACTAGCTCATAGAATCTGATTAATAATCAGTGGATTAAAGAGTTAAGTCTCGCACAATGGTTGCACATGTTTGCACTAGAATAACACCATGTGTTACTGTGGATTCATTTAGTCAACACTCGCGGGGCTAAATGCTTACTCATATACTGAGTGAATTTTTTCAGTTCAGAGTTAAGGATCATCACCAACTCCAGTCTTGTTTTTCACTTGGCAGTTTCACAATATTTTACATGAGACATTTGACATTAATTGAGGAACCACTACCAGTTCGTCCCAGGTAGACTGGCTCCAGCCCCCTGACACTACCATGCAATTGATCAGGACCTCTGGGGCATTATAGCGGGGTATGTCCACCATCGCAATGTAAATTGACACTTTTACAGTGTTAGCTTACTGCCTTTGATCTCACATTTGTGCAATGTGATTAAAAATAACTTTGCTCTATTTGCTCCAGTTTGTGATTTATTTAAGTTGGCCTGAGGTTGGAATAAACTTGTCGCCTGACCAAAAACATTGGTAACAAACTGTGAGCGCTGCTGAGACAAGACTCTTCATTCTTCTAATCCAAGAAAGCTACTGACTCCTGCTGACCCAGAGCCAATACAGGAAGGCTGAGCCCACATCTCCATAAGAGTCAGAGTCTGTGAAAACTTGAATCTGTGGTTTTACTGTGGTCAGCCTGGACATCAAGTTTGCCACTGTCCTCTCAAGACAGTAAACAAATAGTGTAATACCAGCTCCTGATTTCTACTAAGGCATCTTAAGGCGCCGGTCACTAATACACTCCACAGGCTCTAATATGTTTGGAGCAGGTGAAAATGGCACGGAACCAGAACTGGTCATTCATCTCTCCTTTAAACTTTCCTTCATTTATGCTCCTTTCACATACATAAGTAGGTATGTCTGTCAAGTTTCAAACTGTTCACAAGGCTCTGTATGTAGGCATATGGGTAATTAACATGGAAAATAAGTTGTCTCCTCTCAACATTCCTTTAAATGCAGTCCCCTTACATGGTTATAACCTAGCACAAGGGTGTCCAAAGTCATTCCTCAAGGGCCACGGTCCTGCAGGTTTTGAATATATCCTGCTGCAGCACACCTGAATCAGACTGAAGGGCCAGCATGCTTAGTTGGGCAGAACTTGACAGCAAGCTGTTACAGAGAGCCATTTAATTTGAATTAGGTGTGTTGGATCAGGGAGGCATTTAAAACTTGCAGAATTGCAGCCATCAAGGACCAAACATCCCTGAGCTGACGTAGCACAAGTAAACAAAATGATCTCACCTGTCATTCTTGTCATTTCAGTTCAATAAAGATATTATTTTCCTTTATTTAAATTACCTTCTTCTCAGCTGGTTCTGGGCGTTCTATGGCTTGAATATTCTTACCTTAACTGGGTAAGGTAATCTCTTGGTGTAGTTTTTTTATTCTTCCTGTTCTTCCTCTTTTTACTGCACCTGTGATTAAATCTGAGCCTGAATAGGTTGATGTTTCTCTTGTAACAGTTTCTCATGATATCAGGGTTTCTGAAGAAATGGCTTAACCTCCACATTGGTCTTATGACTGCTATGGACCTGATACACAGACCACCACCCATAGTTGCTTCTACCACCTGTCCAAGCCTGAATAAGAATCCATGGAGGAATTCATCTAGGAATCCTCGGCAGCTGGAATAATTTGTCCAGCTTCCTCTCCATTGGTTGATGTTTTTTTTTTTCTTTTTTTAAAAGAAAGATACAACAGTCAGACCATATTTTGATTAAAAGGCACTCATTAAAATCACCATCAAAGACACATACCCTTTTTTCCCAAATGTTCCGCAAGTCTCTTTTCTGGGATTTGAGATTTCAGGTGGCTCCTGCCAAAGCTGTCCAACCCTTGAACCAGCAAACAGTTCCTCAGAGAATAATGATCCATAACTGCTGTTAGGTTTAAGCTTCTGTCATCAAACTGGCTTGTTAACCACTCCAATCACTTAAATACTACTAGGATACTAATAGGGACATTTACCCAGACACACAGCACTTCCTAGTCTACATCTACACTGATTTTTTTCCTCTGATAACACACACTGATGAATGCACTGGAGGCAAAGTAGGGTTTAGCAACACAAAGGATGGTGAAATTCGATAGAAGCACTGACCCCCTGCTGTTCCTCCAGAGTTACAGACAAACCAACACAATTATTTTAAAGCAACACTACATGAGTTTCCGACCTTAAAACTGCTGAATTATGTTGATGGCAATCTGACATCCATTACACATGTCTGGAGCCACTGTTGCCCTGCAGCTCACCGGGACTTAGAAAAGACACTTTACAACTTTATTTTCCAGCTAGAAGCATCACATTACAGCTGCATTTTAGTTTTTTGGCACCAGGTCTAAGTTGAATATTAACACAGTGGCCGCTTTAAATGTGCATCATGGCCGATTCAGCAAAAAAACAAACAAGAGGACATCATTGGAGAAAGAGAGGAAAACAAAAAGAGGGAAAGTGGCAGTGCAAGAGAAAAGCTAGGAGTCAAGATCTTTTTTACTTTAACATCATGACTAACTGAATGCTGAATATGCCATTGTTGCATTGTTGTTGGGGGTGTGAGCTAATGTTTCATATTAGGGCTTTAGAGGGGATATGTCTTTAAAAAATCCACTTTTTTTTTTTTAGCTCTTAAATGCATGTCTTTGTGCACTATTAGTGTTTATCAATGCAGAAATGTGAAATACATTCTCTCCTAATGCTGTGTATATACCCTTATATTCTGTTGTTTTGATAGTATTAGCATTGTGCGTTCTGCTTCTGTTAGTGCTGTGTGCTAACTTTTAGCTTCCTACCAGAGGATATAACTGTACTGTATGCTTTGAATAAAATTATTTGGCTTTGTTTTTTGCCGTTTTGTGTATGGAAACACATGATCAAAATGCATTCAGTGATATTTTTGACGCTCGCATTAGCTACCTCCTTTACAATGTCGTAGCCGTGTTTATCTTATTCATATTGCGGTAGTGTGGAAAAAGTTGCCCGTACATAATTGTATCGCTGTTATCAAACTACAAATATGGCCGAATAGGGTGGAGTGGAACTCTCTGCGACCAGGAGGGAGGCGGGGCATGAAATGCTTTATTCACATTTAAAGAGACCGCACCAATGCGAGTTGCTCTAAAGACGCGCCTCAGAAAAAGGGTTAACAAGGGGTGTGTGGAGCTAGAATAACCAGGAATTCAGAGGAAAGTATTGCGGTTCTACTTTATATAGACCATAAATGAATGATTTACATGTGAAAAGGAAGGATTTAAAAGCATGATATGTC
>JBAMHW010000001.1:36885684-36908529 GCA_037177495.1 Rhadinocentrus ornatus | reverse complement strand
CGGGATCCCTCCGGATGAGCTGGTGAATGTGGCCGGGGAGAAGGAAGTCTGGGTTTCCCTGCTTAGGCAGCTGCCCTCGCAACCCGACTCCCGATAAGCGGCAGATAATGGATGGATGGATGGAATTTAGAGAGCTTGATGTTTACTACGAACATGGAAAAAATCACACAACATATTAGCACTGTGAGATGTTTTCCATCAAATTTCAGTCCATTAATCTGCAATAACTGCCTTTGTCAAAGGAAGGCAACACAGATGTTCACTCTATTTTTATTTTTTTTTGTCATTTAATTTTTTTCCTGCTAAATTGGTTTCCTTGTGGGAGGGGATGGTTGGAATCATAACATTTGCTTACATAGTGTCCACCATTGTTGTAATTACTGTGATTTTCACAATTTTCACTGAGCCCCGTGCATTTGCTCCTGATTCCTTCTCTTCTTTTGGCTCTGGGGCAGACTAAACACTACGGTGAATCATCTAAATGGTAAATCTTTAGTGTGTCCCTAAACTGACTAAGCTGAGTGAAATTGGATTGAACCAACTCAGTTACTGCTCTTGAAGGTTAGAGATCATGCAAACTATGTGGGAAAGCAAAACTTTTGCAAATCCACATAATATTTTTCACATAAATTATTAAATTATATAATAAAATAGTAATTATATTATCTTCTGTATTATAATTTGTTAATATAAACCAAATTATATTACAGAAAAAAAACTTTATTTAAGATAAAACAAGACTATTCTAAAGCAAAAAAAACAACAAAAAAAACTATTCCACATCTCCCATGTACCCTTTTTCTTACTGATTGTTTTATGCATTTGTACCGTCTTGACTTAAAACTGTGTGGCTGTGGACTCACTGAGAAACACAACAGAGTGGGATCAGTGTGATCAACAAAACTGTTACACACTGTGCCAGCCAGCACTGATGACTTTCTGAAGGATGCTGTCCAACAAAATTATGCAATGCGCCATGAAAGTGGTATGCATCCACTTTAACAAGGTCTCTTTGTTTTATACTGTTGCTTGCCATGTGTCATTGACTTAAATGCCTTATAAATACCGCTGATATATTAAACTGGCATTACACTGCCATATTTTTATCATGTCTGAGCTTGTTGCTGGTGCTTTTATAGCAAGAAGGAATTAAAAGAAAAAAAGATTAAAAGAGTTCTACCAGGATTTTTTTTTCTCTAATTTTTTTGGAATAGTTTGATGTGGAGTTCTGTTCATTTCATTCTGGGCACTTGTGTTGATAGCTTACTGTGCACATAAGAAGCGTGCAGTGCTAGAAATAATTGTTCTTTTCATGGTAAGAAAGGCCATATCAATTAAGGGTAAATAGTCTCCTTAGTTATTACAGTACATCTCAGTGGTATGCCATCAATTGCATGCGTCTCTGTTCCCCTGCCTTTTCCACAAACACTATTTAAGCTTTGTGAAGTTGTTTCCGTTATTTGACATGAAAAACACTAGCAATATGTGTTCAGTTTGACCTATCGTGTGATGGTTGTGAGTGGAAAAAGAGAAGATAATTATTTTTTAAAAACACTCAATAAAATCAGTCCCGTTTCCTCTAAATAGCTCTTAGAATGGCATGCTTTCAACAATTATACAACAGTTCTATTAAATTTGCCTCTTTGTTCTCATGTTTGGTCAGATGCTTAGAGGTATATTAGCCCAGTCTCTCCAGAAAACCTGTAATAGGTATGTCTGTCCAAAACAGAGGTACATTTATGGATGTTTTATTCTAATATACTTGGAGTAAATGAGAATTTGGTTATTTTGGGGGTTGCAACACTCGTTCAGGTTCATGTTTGCTTTCACACTGCACTTACTCAAATAAATCAAATCTTTTAAAAAGGTTTGCCAATCCTTGCCAAAGGTGGCACTGCATCAAGAATTACTGAAGAAGAGGAGGACAAGACAGATAACAAACAAGAGAACTTGCAAATCTACTGGTTAATGCAGGACATGTTCTGTTTTCTCCACATCAGAGCAAAACGTGGAGCTACATCAGATCCTAGCGGTCTTGGATTGATCATATTTCTATCAGAACTTTTACTGTGTTCTTCCACATCTGACTGCGAGCCACTTCTCCCAGGTATCGCTCTACATACACACGTTTTGGTAGTGTTTACCCAGAATCTTCTGTGTTAAACCCACTACATGTGTTATAGTCCTTTCCTGTATTTGGTTCACTTGAAGCAGAACGAGACCTGTGTTTGCAAGCAGGCCAGTTTTTTCATCTGCTGCAGAGTGTGGTTGTGCATTCCTACTTCCACAAATGAATTTCTGAGCAAACAAATTAGGATTAAATTCAGAATGGTGGTGTAAATGCACCCTAAAATACAACAGCTTACCAATCCAGTATACCTAACTGCCACAGGACAAGTGTGTCACTACATAGGGATGTTATTGCACTCTGTCCTACAGGTTGTTACAGTAATAAGACATGTTTTCCTGTAAACAAAATGCAAGCTGTCCCCAACACGGGTGTTGTGATCTCCCAAATGCTGAGCTGACCTGGACCCTTTAAATCTGAATCTGCTAGAAAGTAATTTGATGAGAGACTGGATGCTGGTCAAAATTTTAATTTTAGCAGGTGTTAAAATTTTAGCTTTTTTATTAATTGTTTGACAGGATGTCTTATTATGTATTTTGTTGAACTGTCCGAAATGACATGATTTTACAAATCCCAGAACGGTTTAGGCTGATAGGTTTAGGTGATATAAAATAAACTTGCTTTGCCTTTTGAAACCTTGAAAATGTAGTAATCTTAAGTACAACAGTTCATCCTGTTATCTGATTGTCATTCTCAAGTGAAAGTCTGATGGGTATACCGGTTGCTGTTGTAAACTTTCTTTTTTGGTTATTGCCAACTGGTCTTGCCAGAGACAGACAGGGTTTACATCAATGCATTTAAAAGTATTTAATACAATGTTAACTATTAACATACTTTCTTTGCCCCTTTATTTGAAATTCTTTATTATGTCTCACATATGTGATGAGTGCATTAGGTACAGCATATCATAACTAAGCCATCTGAAATCCAAACTAAACTCAATCCAAATTGAGTCTGGGCAGGCGTAACATTAAGAAATTCGAAAATACAACTCACAGCTTTCATCTAATAGTCCGAACTGGGTCATATATCAGTCAAGGCAATAATTTCAGGAGCCAAGAGATAATCATCATTACTTTATTATTTTTAATGGACGAAGAGGAGTGATAGTGTTTCATGATGGTAGTGGCCTTTGACCCCACTTATGTGCTCCTGTATAGAGCTTGATCAAGATGAGTGGTTTGACAGCCATGAGTGGGAGGAGGAAAATCTGAGAGATAATGGAGGATAGATAAAGAGAGTTGTTTCAAAATGTTAGGCCATACAAAATGCAATTTTATCCAATTTCATTTGTTTTTCAGTGAGATTACACAAAAACTAAAAGGCTGAATTTCATAACTGATGTAAATGTAGAAACCATTAAATGTTAATGCATGTTAATGTGTACACCATTTAAGAACTCACTGTTATTTACAGGCATGTAAATAACAGAGTAGTTCTGTATGTTGGTTCTGCCGGTTGAATCACACAATGAGGATGTTCAGAAAATGCAAACAAATCTCTAAACATGTGACGCCATCAGGGTAATTATTAGAGAGAGACAGTAAATGTCAGGTATCAATACACTTTAGCATTGTGTTTTCTTCAAAGCCCCGCATGTAGCGGGGAGGCTGTGGATCTGAATGCCAAACAATGAGTCGGGAATGAAGGAAGAACAAGCTATATTATTTTCTCCGGGTAAGATCAGGTGGCTCGGTCTGCAACCGCTGTGGGTTTGAGTTGGTATCGAACCCCAGTCACCTGCTTGCTGGGTAAACAGGTTTCCCTCTGGACCAACAGGACTGGCTGTGAGAGGACAGGAATGGTGAGTAAACAGAAGTCCAGGAGATGACAACATGCTGATGTACAGCTGTTTAAAGCGGATGAGACTCACTGCGATTGCTTGTCCTTCCAGACGTGATTCAGGTTGATCCACAGATTGAGCAGGGCTGAGACGAAAGGCAAGGTCAGAAACAGGCAGGGTTGGAACCGGGGAATCAGAGACGACAGAGACTGATTCAGGACATGGCTGATCTGCTGTGGTCAGGAGCGGGCAGGGTGGTTGAGCTGATGCGGGAATGGCAGAGTGTGACACCGTAAACACAGCAGCGATGGAGCGATGTTCTCAAGGTGGTTTAACACATATACAGTATGCATCATAGCTTTAGAAAGACCACAGAATATCTAATATTTCCAATAAATACAGTTGCTTTCTGAGTTAGTATTTTTAGATCATGCACGATATATTTACCAAGGAAATCATTACAGACTTAAAAAGGTTTGTTGATTAAAAACAAAATTAAATGCAAATCACCCAAAATAAAATGCATATGGTGAACATGCACGAGGGAGAGGGAGCATTTCATGCACAGATTTAAGTACCAAGAGTCCAGGGGGGAAAGAAGGTCAGGGATTAGCATGAACAAGACCTTGGTGTAATCACTACATTTCTGTCCAACTATCCAGGCTGTAAGTATATGACAGACTGGCGCCAAGGCTGGCCTCATGCTTTTGACATAATTCCAGTTGCAACATCGTGTGGTAGGTCCCAAAATGATGCATCTCCTTTGATACATTCTTAAGCACACATCACACAGAGTCAAATATTAATCTGCTAAACTTTTCTGCCAAACAACATCTGTCTCTAAACATGAACTGACATTCTCAGTTTTTCTTTTCTTGCTTGCAAAAATATGCTCCTCCGTCTTTAGAACATCTATCCACACAACTTTATGTATGTTTGTGCAGTTATTTACCAATTCATAAAAATTCAAATACTTGGAATAAAATGTAGCAAACAGAAGAGCAACTATAAGCATGAAAACACATCAGATTTATTCTGCCTGCCTTGTTTACCGGTTCACGGAACACTGCATGCAAACAGAATGCAAATGCATTTGATTTAATCAGGTGATGCTGAGGTAATTGTATTTGGAGAAATGTCCAAGATTTTTTTCATCATTATCAGTGGGGGGTTTTCTTTATGAAATCCATCTTAAACAAAAGCTATCATCTTTTCCAAGCTGTGTGATCTTCCTTTGTCAGATGCGGATGTGGATGCGTCTTTAATTTCCTTTCAATTAAAAGTAAATATACGCCTTTATTTTCTCCCCACTGTGAAATCTAAACAAGAGGAGTCAACATGAGCAGACAGGTGAGGAATATTCATTTATATCTGCCTGCCATTTTTCCTTTCCTTTCCATTTTCTTTTTTTTTTCTTTTTGTTGATGCTGATGATGTGATTCAACAGGCAACACTGAGCCTGCATGCCTTCATGCTTTCTATCAAAAAACAAAACAAAAACCAGAAATCCTCCCTGCCAGCTTGTCTTGTTCTGGAGCTGGATGGGATAGACAAACACCAACAAACATGTGAAACACAACACAAACTTTACTTCATCATTAAATGGCTTTTAATCCACATCTCCCGTGGTTACAGTTGTTTTGATCAGAGCAAAATTGTCACAAAGATGCAACTTTTTCTTTCCTTTTTATTGTCTGGTGTCCCATCACAGCAGATATTACCGCAATGACAGCAGGTCTACTTATAGATGGAGACTGCTGACCAGTTTAAATGTATGTGCTTCCATATTAGCTCTTTGTGTTCATGATACATCATATGTAGGAAGGTTGATGCTGTACAGTGCATTGTGAGCTAATTAGTGTGTCATAATTAATGAAATTTCTCCTAATAGTCCTTCATAAGATGTAATTCTTACTCAATACTGACAACTAGTAATACTAATATGCTGGTAACAATGATCTGGTAATGATGTTAGTATTTTTTTCAACCCTAAACTTTGTTTTATTAAGGTCAAAACTATATATCTGTTGGTCTTAAAGCCAGTGTTACTCGAAGCATCTTGAGTCAAATTTCTTTGGCTTCCATAATGCAAACTGATCTGAAGTTGAAGCAGTAGTAAAAACAACACTATTAAATTTTCTCATTTCACATCAGGAAGGACACTGGTTTACCTTAAGTAATACCGAGTCAAGGACTTGATTGAATTTCACTGATGTCGTTACGAGGTCACATTTCAGTGTGTAATATGATATAAATTTAGTTATCCTGCCCCTCTCTGTCTCTCCCTGCCTTGTGCTGGGGACTCTTGTTTGTTCTCTTAAGTTAGCCTCGTTCCTTCTGCCCCACAACAAATGATGGATGGGGCCATCCTTTATAAATGTTTTATTGCATCTGTCATAAGCCAGAGGTGGAATATGCATACTGGAAGTCTTATGTGTCAGCCCGCCAACCTGCATGAAAGCCATGTGCAAAGAAAGCCGTTTAATTCAATTCTGAGTAAAGAAGAAATGAATCTCTATTAAAGGTTTGCTGCATCACAGACATGTTAACCACCCAGTCAGATGTAAATGATTTAAACATTCAACAAGTAAATAAACTAGGTACAAAATCACAAGATGACTAGCACTGCTCTCATGGGGCGGGTCAACACCCTGATTGACAGGCCTTGGGTCAAATGAAACATAAAAGGTAAACAGACCAGAAACAAACATCCCAAACAAACACCACTGGTATATTTCAATCACCTTCCAGCTGTGGACTAAGTTAATGACCTTATCACATTTTTAAACTTACATACTCGTGGCTGGTGTGTTGTTTAAGCAATTAAGTCAGTATATGGATGCAGCATGAGCAAGCCAGCAGGGTAATGAGAGAATCAGTCAGGCATCTGCAGCATTGCAGTTGCTAAACCTTGATGTTTCTGCTAAAATATTGCAAAAGAAGCAGGTAATGATGCAAAGAACTCATCCGTATAGTGTCTACTGACCATGTTTACCCCTGAAACTTTGTTCTCGCTGCACATGTGCTGCCCTCCAACCCCCACGGTGCCAAACTGAATCTGCTGGTGTTTTGCCAGGTCTGCAATGCTGTTGCATTTCAGTTTCACTCTTTACAAAATGAATCCTGTTTTTCTTGCGTTGTTTGTTCATCTGTAGCTGAAGTAAGCTGCCAAAGGTCTGGCATCCAGGGAAGATGCATTTCCATTTTGAGGAAAAAAAAGATGATTAAGTAGTTGCTGATCTAAGCTAATGCTAGCAAAAAGGCTATTTTAATGTTCAAGTATTAGGGGTGTTGTGACCTTATATGCAACCCCCTCATGACTTGTGATTTAAAATCATTCGTAAAAATCCAGAGCATAAAATTTGTTTAATTGTTTACATATAATTAAGGCATTTTTTTCTCTTTTGATCGATTGTCTAAAATGTGTATTTTGTTTCTGTGCAAGAGACATGACAATGGGATGATGCTAAATTCCTTGCCTAGGTATTATAAAATCCTTTTTTTAAAGTTAATCTAATCAGGGCTGGCCCTGGGCATAGACAACCTAGGCAGTCGCCTAGGGCACCATCTGTTGGAAGGGGCGCCAAATTGCCGTAAAAAAAAAAGAAAAAAAGATTTCCATTCCATTTCCTCATAAATAATAATTAGAGCGAACAAATTATAAAAATTAAAAGAAGCTACAATATTCTATGATGACGTCAACTTCCTTGCCTGACCTGCTCCTGCGGGCTGGTAAGGTTAGAGAGTGGAGGCAGGGGAGCAGCGCATCCAAGTTCATAATGATAATATTGATGGACGACGTCACCTTGTAGTGTGTTGCCAGCAGGAAAATAATTTTATTTTATAAGAAGTTTATAATGAAAAGAGCTGTCAGGTGCTGCTTACAGGCAACGTAGGAAGGAGGGGGAGGTATGTCTGAATTACTGAACATTACTTAATGTTCAGTAATTCTTGTGTGTGTGTTAATATGTTAGCTTTTCATTTTGACATTGACAGTGGGCTAACGCTAGCTAAGATAGATGCTATTATACTGTAACAATATTTAAACAACATATTTAAAGTACCACTTATATTATGCAGTTAAAGCATTTATGTCACAATGTCAGAATGACATAAAGTAAAGGTTCGATACGACATAAAATGTTTACAATTGTATTTGCAATGCGGTATTCATTATAGGGTCGCTACTATTATTTAATGTTACTGCTATAAAATTTAAAGTGATGTGTTAAATTTGTATTTGTCCAAATCTTTGCAGCCACAACAAGCACCTGTAGAAGCTGCTAGAAAGGAGGCATCTGCCTCATTGTCTTTACCAGAGGCTCTCAGAGAAGAATATAAGTTAATTCAACAAAGAATAATGACTGTGTTACACCCGCACCAGCCTCTGCTACGGATACACCCACTCCTGCCACGCTTCACCGCAGTCAATTTCTGGATTACTGATTACTCACACCTGCAATCGATCTACTACCCGGCTCCTTATACCCCAGCTCTACACCCAATCCCCGTCAGACCATGTTTTAGCATACTGGACCTTTTACCTTTCCTTTTCCCGGCTCTAAATCACCTGGCTGTTTTCAGGACTCCAGCGTTTGACTCCTTCCAGCACAAGACTTCTCATTGAAATCTGCTTGTTTATAAAATCCTGGTTTACTCCAACCTGTCTGTTTGAGGTCCATCCTAACACACTGCAGTAATATTTCGTTATATAATTTATTTTTTTTTATGTAACAATTATTACAGGCGAGAAAGGTAGCATTGACACCTGGAGTTTTTTAATCAGAACTGCAGTCGAAAGAGAAAAACACGGAGAGCGTTCTCCCCCCTTTGGAGAGTTTCGGCAGGTTACAGTTTGTGAGAGGACGGCTCTATTATATACAGTCTATAAATGGACGGAGAATGTAGCACCAGCAAACATCATGATGATGAGCAAAGATGATTCGCACACAGTAAGTTGCTACGCTTTGCAATGCTAGCGCTAATTTCACGTGCTAATTTATGTTAGCATAAAACAGAGTGTAAACAAAAGCTACATTAATCAACAAGTGCCACGCAGTGGCTGTTCTTCCTTAGTCTCACTTAACAAATTAATTTGATAGTAATTTCATAAGTTTATAAGGACAAACACACTATTCACTTGGCCAAAACATCATTACTGCAGGTTCTTTTGCCGACATAAAATAGCAAATGCTGAGCTGTTGTTTGGCAACTTTGGGAAGTCGCATATAATTGGTTAAGGAACCAGGAAGCAGAAAAGAGCTACACAGTGTACCAAAGTTATTCCCACACGTAACTCTTATTTTGAAAGGAGAAAAGCTTGACAAAGACATTGTTAATGTAGAGGACAGATTGTTTATAGGAAAGCTCCCTTTTAATCCTTGAAACAAATGAGAACATTTTAAATTATTTTTACTGAAAAATTCCTAATAATTTAGTCTTTAAAGAATATTTGTAGCGAGCAGATCCAGATAAAGAACACTGAATGCAGAAACATCATAAAGATGATTGAATCCAGACAGACTGTGTCACTCTGAGTGGTGGGCCTGAGTGGCTGAAACATAATGAGGGAATTATTTTACTAACCAACTTACATATGAAACATGCTTCACAAATATAATTTGATTGCTTGATTGATTTAGTGTTTTACACAGTAGCATTATTTTGTTTTGTTAGTCATAATTGTAGCAGTTTTTATAGTTTAAATGTGTGTCTTTTTGATTGCATAAGTTAAATTGTTTTAGGATTTGCACTTTTACCATTTCTTGCCCTGGACCTTTGCACTAAACGTTATTTATTTTTACCTAAATGTTGTTTATTTTGCGCTATTTATCATTTTGTAGCGGTTTGTTTAGTTTAGTGTTTCAGTGTGACTTTGTTTTCTTTGTTAGGGTTAGAAAGCAGTTAAAACTGAAGCTACATAGCTAAGTTGTGTGAGTTATGTAGCTTCAGTTTCTGTAAGCATTTTGCCACGTAGGGTGGGACAAAAACTCCTGTTTTGCCTGAAACTAGTTAAACTGCTGAATGAGTTTGGATTACACCTAAACAAGCAAACATTTTCTATTACCATCAGCTGGCAAAACAACATATAAGAACATGTCAGTATTTGCAGCTGCTGTGAGTTTGTGTTGGCTTTCCACCGACCTGTATGCTGTCTTCTGCTCACACCCTTCAACAGTGTATACATTTAAATACATGGAATACTCATATCATCACTCAACATTTTGAGAAGAAAACACAGTTGATTTCCTACATTCAAGATCTTGATAAAGATGTAAAATATACAAAACACATTAGAACACCTCTATATTTACAGAAAACGAGAAAGAATTCACAGCGTACAGTAATATTTACAAGGTTGACAAAGTGCTTCCTAGTGCAAGGACTGGAGTCTGTGTGTGTCTGAGAGGGTGTAAATCTTCAATGTGTGTGGCTATAGAGGGCTGGGTGCATGTGTGTGAGTACTGTAGGAGGTGATGAGGGGTGTAAGTGTTGAACTACAGAGGGACTATTGCTTTCACAGCTCTGGGAAAGAAGCTGTCTCTGGTCTTTACATGTATCTCTTTCCTGATGGAAGCAGTACAAACAGCGCATTGTCCGGGTGGGGTCGGCTGGTTCTGGACTCAGGTGATGTAGATGGAGTCCAGATCTGGTAGACGGCGGCCCACAATCCCCTGAGAAGTCCTCACCGCCTGGGCATTGTCACACTGAGACACAGGATGCTCACAATGGTGGCTTTGCAGAAGTTCACCAGCAGCTGAGACAAGAGTCCCGTTTGCTACAACTTCCTGAGAAGGAAGGTTGTTGTACCTTCCTCCCGAGGTGTGAAGTGTTCACAGTCCAGAAAAGGTCCATGTGGATGCCCAGGAACTTAATACTGTCCATACGCTCCACTGTCTTTCCATGTATGCAGAGAGGAGTATGTCATCCTGGACCTCCTGTAATCTTCTATGACCCCCCTTGTCTTGCTGAGAACCAGGTTGTTCTTGGAAAACCATTTTGTGAGACTTTGGACCTCTTATCTGTAGTGGGTCTCATCATTGTTGAAAACTGAGTTGGACTTTCTGGCACTGCAATTAATTTGTTTCAGTACTATTTAAAAGACAGGGGCTACTTTGTGTCTACTGGTAACTATAAATCGGTGCGGACCAAAGTAACCTGTGGAGTTCCCCATGGCTCCATCCTGGGTCCACTGTTGTTCAGCATTTACATGCTGCCTTTCGCTCAAATTATGAAAAAGAAATAAATATGTAACCATGGTTATGCTGATGACACACATCAATCAAATTAAAGATTGGATGTGCCAGAACTTCCTTTAGTTAAATGCGGACATAACTGAAATAATACTATTTGGAGCGAAGGAAGAAAGATTTTAAGTCAGTACTCTGCTTCAAACAGCTTAGATCAAAACCAAAAACCAAGCCAGAAATCTGGGAGTTGTCATTGACTCGGACCTGAATTTTGGCAGTTAAAATAAGACAAAATACGGAGGATTAAAGGACTGATGACTCAGCAGGATTTAGAAAAACCTGTCAATGCATTTATCTTTAGTAGACTGGACTACTGTATTGCTGTATTCACAGGTCTCCCTAAGAAGTCCATCAGACAGCTGCAGTTACTCCAGAACGCTGCTGCTCCAGTCCTTGCCAAGACCCAAAAATGGATCATATAACTCCAGTCCTCAGATCTTTGCACTGGCTTCCTCTATGTCAAAGAATTGACTTTGAAATCCTTCTGTTAGTTTACAAAGCACTGGATGGTTTAGGACCAAATTACATTGTGGTTCGTTATGAACCAACCAGATTCCTCGGGTCATTAGGATCAGGTCTACTTTCTGTTCCCAGAGTCAGAACTAAACGTGAAAAGACAGCGTTTAGCTTTTATTCTTCTCAAACATGGAACAAACTCCCAAGAAACTGCCGGCCTGCTAAAACTCTCAACTATAAACTATAAACTGCAAGTTCTTAACATTAATCAAACAAAAAGACTAATGGACCAACAGGGAAACTGACAGCTTTCCAAGCCTTATGACCTTGAAAGAATTAAGACAGGATTTCAAGTTGTCTACTTGCCTGTGGTTGACTGTTATGTCGCCTCAAAGTTCCTGTCTGTGGTGCAAAAAAACCAGAGAAAGAAGTATTTGAAGGTATGTTGTCCTTTGGGAATCTTCCCAGTCCCATTTTCCTCAGCAAAAACTGTTTGGTCTCAAAACATATTTTTATGCACATTCTCCATGGAACCAAAAACATGGAATTCTTGAAGAATAGTTCTGCCTGACAGCAGAATCTGGGAATATGGGGTTTATTATCAATAACAGAGATGAGATTTAAATGCTCATTATGTCATTATGTACACTGAAGAACAACAGCTTTGCAGGCGCAATCATCAGAGTTCCTTTCCTTTCTTGCAGTGATTGTTACGATGGGTGGTCTCTTTGGTGTGGCAGCTTATCTTTTCCCAGCCAACATTTTCTCCCTCTGCCTGCCTGTCTCACTTTCTTTAATTGTGCAGCAGCAGCTTAAAGTGAGTTATAGAGTTACAGCGGCTGCTGGCTTTTCCTTGCAACGGTTTGTTGTTCTGACCCCGCGCTATCTGAAGAACTTTTGAATACCAGATCTTGCAGAGTCCTGTATGATTTTCTGAGAGGCATCATGCAAAATGAATAGGGGGTGGCACATTTTATTGAAGTTTCATTTAAAGAGGGGAGGGGTGAAGTGTAGAGGACAGAAACAGGAAGAGAAGGAGGAAAGAAATAGGAGAATCATAAATTATTTTACTCGTATTCAGCCCTGCCGATGTATGTGGGGTTGGTAAATAATGCATCACCCCAGTGCATAATTAGGACAACAACACTATTCTTTTTCCTCATTCACGCTTCAATTTAACTATGTAGCTGTTTGAATCTTTCTCCTTATAAATGGATGCTGAAGCCACCTGACTGATCCTTGAAAAAAAAGCTGTCTAAAAGGCCTGTAAGTGCTGCTGTTGTTTTGCACTGCATGGGGGGGAACATTTTTTGGGGAAATTCATGTTTACATTTAAATGATTATGGTTATCACATGAATTGTCATTATCATTTAGACACCAAATAAGCAAAGGTAATGTGTCCTAGAACACAGGAGGTGCCCTGGTAATATTTGTCACCAGCTATGTACATTGGCTCCACAGATTCATTACAGCCCAAACGCCGTCATCGGTGATTCTAACGGAATGTGACAAAATGCAAAGCACTGTTAAAAAAAGAGAAAAAAGGACCAGAAAAAAAAAAACACTGGAAAGAAGAGGAGGTCATTATTTAATATGTGTCTGGATGTGTGTGTGTGTGTAAGTGTGAATTCCTCTCTCGTTTTTCTTCAGCGGTAGATAACACGTTTTTGGAAGAACTGCCTTGAAGCATTATCCCCTAGACATGATACATGGCTAATCTTCTGCTTTGAGCCATTACGCTACATTTATCTGTGACCCCCTCTCTCTTTATATCATTACAGTTAAAGTCCATAAAAGTGTGTTTAGACAAAGAAGAAGGCATTACCTGCTCTGAAACCCCAAGTGCTATTAGAGGCTTAGGCCCCTGCTGGCATGTACTGGATATTAAATATCCTTTATCTTAAACTCTCTCTCTCTCGCTCCGCTCAAGGTAAGCTGATATCTTACTCTGCTCTGCCTTATATTGCCATAGGCGTAATAAATACACAGATATCAATGGGCCAAGTTTGTCCTGGTCTCAAACGATTATGTGAGGCATGCCTTTCCTTTATGTTCTGGGAGTAGCAGGAGAGCTTTTATTTATTTTCATGTGAAGGTAAGAACAGATATAGTTACAAAGCCAGACACACTGAAGGAGCAGTGCATGTTATCTCCTGACTCAGGTTGGGTGGGTGGGGGGGGTTGGACAAACCACCCAGGCTTTGGACACACACTCACTTAAGCAGTCAGTTGCATACCTTCTACATGTGCACACATTTATATATTTACATGCTTAGCACAAACATTCAGATTTCTTGGCAAACACACAAATATATTTAGACTCACCAGCTTAGAGTGAGAGAGACACAACTTATAATATCTGTGCGCATTACTGAGTTCATATTTTACATTGTGTTTTGCAAAATATGAGCCATGAAACTAGAAATAAAAATAGAAATGTGCTTCTTGGCTAAGCATGCATTGGCAAAAACTATAGTAGGTTTTTCTTTTTTTCATGTGAAAAATAGATTATCTAACAAAGACCGTCATACGGATGAAGCCAGTTCCAAAGCTGAATATTGTCATTTGGCTACAATGAGACTTACAATTCAGGTTAGCACTCGGTCCTGGACTTGAGATTTTGACATTTTGCTGATATTTTTACTTATTTTATTTTGTTTTGATTAATTTAATTCTTTGTGCTTTTAGCCTTCTGTACAACTCTTTGGCCCTCTGTGGTTGTTTATATGCTAGCGTGTTAATGCAAAATTTAGCTGCAACGTCACACAGCGTCCTGGAAAGAAAAAGTTATTTAATGCAGTTTCTCAGCCTTGGCACGTTGCTGGAAAGTGAAATGTCTATAATAGATGTCACTGTACCATCAAACGATGGTCGGTCTTCCTCCATATGGGTGTAAAATGGCTGCATGAGTATTTCATAATTCATGACAGGGGTAGGAACTTCTTCCAAACACCAGGTAAACAAAACAGATTTTAACGGGTGGCCACATGTCTGAACCTGAACTGCAGTCATTGCTGGGCGGCTTGTAAAGATCTAAGTTAATAATGAGTGTTTTTGTATTATAAGCTTATCATGGTAGCTTCCTTTAGCGATTCTCTCTAGTGTTTTTCAGACACATTTTTAAAAAGTTTACAAGTTAGAAACCTGAAAGTGTCGATGGAAGCAGTGGTAACATCAGATGTGCATTATCTAGTTTTTTTACTCGCAGATGTTTTTTTTTTGTTTTTTTTTAACTCACCTCACAGATGTGATTGTTTTTGTGTTTAAAACACTCCTGTGCATACACATCATCAAATGTGCATGGCTCAGTGGTTAGAGTGGTCTTCTTGTAGCCCAACGGTCGCCGGTTTGATCCTGGCCTGGGAAGCTCACGTTGAGGTGTCTCTTAGCAAGACATTGAACCCTGAATTGCTCCTGATGGGTCGTGAGTAGCGCCTTGCATGGCAGCTTCCGCTGTCAGAGTCTAAATGTGATGTATAATGTAAAGCGCTTTGGGTAAAAGCGCTCTATAAATACAGACCATTTACTATTTAAATGAATGTGTACAAATTGCCTGATGCACACAGAAAAGACTACTTTCATGCACAGATCAGCTTGCGAGTTTTTGTGACTTCGTTCACGCGTGCAGACTTCTCACAGTTTCACAGTGCTGGTGAAAAGATGGGTCTTCTAAATTTTAATCATCATTTCAAATGTGCTGCTTTCCATGACGAATACTTCATATTGATTATAGACGTGTATCAGGCATTATGTGCCCACGCATTTAATGATTTGTGAAACCTCAATGTTGGAGCCGTTTGTACTGTCATCATGTGCAGGTAGTGCAAAATAATCTTCAATCCACTACTAACCTTAGTGTTCACTCTCACCAGATTTGTAACACTAGCATGTCACACCTCCACCTCCTTCGCTCCAGACAGACTGGGATGTAAATCCTGCAGCCCCTTCAGTGTCATGACCATTGAGCCTGAGGTACCGTGGACATCCGTTCTAACAGATTCTATGATATGTCAAAGTTTAAGTGAAAATATTGATTGTCCTTTTTGTTTGTGCTAGTTGGAGATAAGACTTTGTCCATGTATTTAGATCCAATCTTAAGGATTTTCCTTGTGCTGTGAGTTTTGAAGACAAAATGCTAAGACTTGACTTGTTGAACCACAAATATTGAAAAATACATTTCTGTGAATAACTTTGCCTTTTAAAACACTGCTAAACTGTCATGAATAATTGATCATATAATCATGTCAAGCTGTCACTAAGATAAAGGGAAGAATACTTTACATTTAGATTAAAGAAGTTACACTTCCATCTTAAAATTATGTCCATACAAATAAATGAGTATTGTAATAGTCCCTACACTCCAGTATGTCATTTTTTATACTCCCTGTTGCCATGTTCTCAGAAAAAACCCAATTGTTTCCAAGTTATTAAAAGCTTTTTTGAAATTGGAAATTTTTGAAATTATTTTAAAAACAGATGATCTCCATTATTCTTAAATATATTTAATTGAATATTTATTTTTTATAAATACTTTCCAAATGTAATACATATTTTCAACGGCTGGACAATTAATAAAAATGACAGTATCTGTAGTCACCACTGTAATTTTTTATCCTGTCCCAGCAGCTGTCAGGGGAGATGCAGGGTAAACATTTGACTGGTCGCCAGCACCTTACAGGTATGAAATAAACTAACACACAAAAAACAAATGATTTATACATTTTATTTATGTTTGTTTGAGAATTTAAAAATGAGGTTCATTAACACAACTGCAACATGTCCAGCAAATGAGCAGAGAAGCTGCTAAAAGCCTCCAACTTTCAAGACTTTTATGTAAAATGAGGAAAAACTGACCAAACACTCTAACACTCACTAATTCCAGAGCAAGGATGGGTCCATTGGCAAAAATTCACAGGGGTCCCTCCACCCAGTAATATTCCTTAGGTATAATAACAAACTCAGGAGTCCAAGGTTATATCCTGTGTTTAAACTCTGATAAATAACACTGATGAGCATGCTTCTGTTGGAATGCTGTGTATTTCCCACCAGCTGTGATTTAGAGCACAGAATTTAATGTCTGCAGTATATAAACATATTTCATTTGTTTTATAATAGGAATCAACCACGGCTTCAGTCCCTTCTGATTTATAACCTATGCAGAGCAGAGGGAGAAATAATCATGATCTTATACTTATCAAATTTATAAACCAGCACATCAGCAACTTTACTGACTGTGCTAAGCAACGCAAACATGACATAAAACAAAGCAACAGAACCATCAGTTATCGTTTACTAATAACACCATCGATGTCTTTCTCTGGTACACACTCCAGCAATGAAACCATTTCAATAGTTATTCTTCTCCTGTGTCGTTCCTCTACACTTAATGCGCCCATGGCACATTTTTCAACATATTTTGGCTTTTCCTCAGTGTTAAAACACTCTATTATCACCTTAAACATCACCCAAAGACCACATTTTAGTATTTTAATGCAGAGAAAACTCAATTTTTCCATTAACATCGAACTCTCACTCCTAACAATTACCTACTAAAAAAAGAATTATTCCTGTGGAATTTTTTTACACCTCCACCTTAAAACCCCAAAAGTCAGAAAGCCCCACTTAACTATTTGTATTCATCCTGAAAATCAAGTTCAACCGAGCTTATCTCTTTCAGTGCTGTTACTGGTTGGAGGCTGGACCTCCCCAGTCAAACTCCACCAGCCACTTAACAGGAGACGGGCTGGGTACCCCACCTCCTGGTAAGAAAAAAACAAGATCTGTGATGTGAGACATGACCTGCATTGATGAACTGTGGTGGTACTGCAGCAATTTCAAAGGATGAAAATAATTGAAAGTTACAATAAATTTTGTACAGTCAATCAAATTAAAGTAAGAGCTGCTATCCAGGATATATACTCATATTTTGAACGTACTGTATTTCTGCCTGAGGAACGTCATTGTGAGCGCGCTAATTCTGGCGTTTGTGAACAGCATTCTGTCACAGTTGAACTTTGTTCAAGAGAGTGCCAGATTTCCATGCAGCCTTCCAGGCAAAATCACAGTTAAAACACATCGTAAACAGGTCTTAATATACAGGTGAAAAACACCAAATCTGGCACCACCAGTCACCACAGAGCCGCACCGCGCATGCAACATCATCATTGCAAAACATGGACGCAAAATCCAATGAAGGCAGCAGCGTCACCTCTGCCTCAATGATACCTACAGCATCTTCCTATAATCATTTAAAATAATATTTTTGAAAAGGTCAGTAATAATCTAGGAGGGAGAAATCTGGACTTTTTGTGTAAACTTTCAAGGTCAACAGCAAACCTGACATGGCATATTGAAACCTGACTAGCCTTCCAAGTTATGTATTTAGATACACCTTAAGGTGCCCCTGGACACATCATCAGTGATGTAATCTGGGATCACAGGGGGTTTCGGGTCTTTCAACAATCAGACCCCCTCCTCCAGGCGACCCAGCCAGGGTTGATCAGGTCCCAGCTTGTGTCCAGGTAGCGCTACCCTACCCTACGCCTCTCCCCTCTTGATCCACAACCACCTTCACGCAGTGGTGACCTAAATGTCACTAAAAACAATCTATCCGCTCTGTTGTTTTCATCTCCAGCTGCAGCTGGAAAACCTTTTGCAGTATATTGTTGGAGACCTGCAGCCTTTGAGGGATGAGGAACCCTCAGCTTTCAGAGCTTGACAGATGCAAGACATATGGTCTGCATGTCTTTTTTGTTTTGTTTGTGACTTATTCATTTGGGCTGAATATTGCACTTTTATGACTCAAGTTCTAAAAGTTTTCTTTGGACAAACAAGTCAGAAAGAAACGCATTCAAAAAAAATTGAAAAGTAACGTAATTACAAGGTAAATAATGTTTAAATGTTTTACACTTTGAGGTACATCCTTTGTTTCTTACCTCGGCCTGGTTCTTACCTCAGATAGTTTAATAATTCCTCATTAAAAAAAGACCATACAAGCAAGTTTTACTTCATGTTTTTATACTGTAGGCGTGATAGCTGCAGCTGGCTACGAGCATGTTACGAGCAAAATAACTTTAAAAGACTCAGCAGCACAAACAGAACTGCGAGGTCCACCATTGTTGTTGATGTAACGCTGTTAGTGTGTGTCAACAGGGTCTGAGTGCACAAATGCAAGATGACGTGACAGACGTCATAGCCTCCAGAAGATTCTAGTTTGTGTTTTCATGAACAGGATTTGTCTTGAAATATAAGAAAACTCCACTCGCTCTAAGACCGGTGCAGTTTTGTCTACCTATAACTCTGTTACCATGTAAACGAAAATCCAAAAGTCAACAAAATAGTTGCGTTTCACTGTCTCAGCACTGTTGTGCAAACGAGGCCTTAGTCTGATGTTGACTTTTCTTATCTCAGGAGACAAGTAACCACTAAAGACTTATTTTACTTACAGCTAGGGCTGGACAATAATTCAATATCAATATATATCACAATATACTTTCATTCAATAATGGTGATATGTATTTTGAACACATTCCCGATATTTAGATATACATACAGTATAAGATTACAGCGTCAGTGATTCAAGCCGAACAGAAAGAGCCGAAACACATTGGTTACATAAGTGATGACACACACCACAAGGTAGAAGGCTAGGCTAGGCTAAGCTCCAATGCAGCAAGCTTTAGCTACAAAACGAGTGCCCACTGTGACACTCATACAGGGCAGGGAGAAACCCGCGATTAAAAAAGTGACGATATAGCAGTGATGTCGTTTGTCCAAAGTGCTGATGAGTTTCTTAAATCCCGGAATGTTCACTGTGTTAACTGAGCGCTGCTCTTTGGCTAGAAAACAAGTAATGTTTGTTTATAACGTTTGTTATGTCTCTGGGAGCTGGTGGATTAATTTAGTTGCGACTCACAAAAATTTAACATTTTTCTATTTTCTTGTGTCGTGTCGTAAGCCCCCGTGTGCACGTCTACGTGAACGAGCGCAACATTTCGCATGCACAAATGTCGCCTGTCGCTTGGCTGGAGGAGGGCAGCGATTTCCGCCTCATTGCGCAAGTTCCATAGAAAATTAATGGAGAAGGTGTACAATAAAAACACTTTCTAATATTTAATTAATTTATTGCAAGAATTTGCTGAAATGTCTAGAAACCTTTTCCTCGTCTTATGAGCCAAGGTTTCCCAGCAAAAGAGTCTAGAAGGCTGCAGGACTGTTTGCACATGTATAGATTCACACATATTAAATTAAGGTGTAGATCTCCAAATTAGTCAATTTACAATCTGAAAGGATTGATCCCACTAAGACAAAAAAAAAAAAAAAATTATGAATAAAAATACTTTCAGAGATCTCTGGCTGCAAGAGTAATTTCCAAGGAACAGCTCATATTCACAGTAAATATCCATCACATTATATCCTTTTAGCGGATATGTCGAAACTCGATATCCAAACAGTTTTTAATGTAGGATTCTCCTGATTGCAAACTGAATCTGACTGATAAGGTACAATACATGTACCGTGGCAAGGGGAAGTGAGGTTTACAGCTTAGGTGGAATCCATAATCGTCACCCCTTTCCGAGAATGAGTTTTAGGTCCCTACTCCAAAGTCCTTATAATTTTAACATGAGGAAAACTAATCTGAAGTGTAAAATCATGCATGCATAAACTAAATATACAAAATACTTGGAGCCTGTGACCCTTTGCCATGCAACATGAGACAAAGTACCTCATATAAGTCTGCTTGAAGATGCAAATGCATCACTACATGCTTTATCTACTGGGACTATCACATAGACCAATGAGCTGTACACCAGAGAAGCAGTGATCCTAGAGATTCCAACCTGAACAACACAGGGAGCAGTAAGAATCAAGATCCCCCACGGAGAAAAAGGCTTTCAGATCACAGTAATGTGATGAGAGGTAAGCCAGTTACCAGAGCAGTAGAAAGGTGCAAAGAAGACAGAAGCTGGTCATACCAGAGGAACTAGAAATTCTCAGACTGGTTCGTATATTTTTTTTTCAGCAGACTTGACTTTTGTAACAGTCTAACCACAGGTTTACCACAAAATTCGATCAGTCACAGTTAAACCAAAACAGAGCTGCTCGTGTCTCCACCAACACCAGAAAGCGGATCATATCACTCCTATTCTGAGATCTTTAAACTGGTTCCCACCAAAAAGCTGACTTTAAAATACTGCTGCTGGTTTACAAAGCTTGAAATGGTTTAAGTAACAAATACATCTCAGACCTTTTGGTACACAATGAACCTTTCAGGCAGCTGTATCATCAGGTGCTTTCTGTTTCCAGAGTTAGGAATATACATGAAGAAGCTTCTTTTAGTTTGTGGAATAGCTTGCAACAGAACGACAAATCAGCTAAAACTCTTGCTTATTTTAAATTGTTTCCTAAAAGTTTGCTTTTTTTGTTGCATTTCTTTTATTTGGTAATTGTTTTTATCTTCTTTTAGCCTTGTTTTATAATTTATCTGTGTTGCCCGCTGGCATTACAGTCAGACGTTTTTGTTGTCTCAACCTGTCAAGCTGTGGTGAAGAATAGAGGAGACACACATTGAGCTGGCGTTAGCTGCACAGGAAGGTTTTTTCTTCACAGAAATCAGGTATTAACAATTTGACAGATGGCCATAATTTTCAGTCCCATTTACAACCTGGCCATAATATCTTTTTAAGACAATCTGTCTTTTCTAACATTCCATCGACTGAACATGTTTCCAGCAAAGTTACTTAAACACAAAAGCAATTACAAATTAAGTTAGCCACTTATATTAACTTCTTCCTAATTGTTGCTTTTAATTGTCTATACAAAACAATTAACACATTTTTTTAACCTTAAGATAATTGCTCTTATATAAACTACATTGAAATAGATTTCAATCATAAGCAGTGCCTTGTGTACATAAAACAGTACAAATTTTACATAAAATTAATTAAAAGGCTAACAAGATAATGCAGTTTCCCTCTAATGGAGCCTTTCTCTGTTTTCCTCATGCAACCATGTACTCTGTCAGTCACCCACAATATAACATTTCTGGTTTGCTATCAACCAAGAAGACACTTAACTTTGACATTGGAACATATATTGCACAAACAACTTTCATAAGGTGCTAAGTGAATTAAGTTTAAAAGTGAGTCCACTCTCAGTTGTTTTGGAATAGCTAACCACGCACACTTCTCCACATTGTTCAAATCCGCTAGCATTAGCTAGCACACGATCTTAATTGCTGTTTCCTCATACATGTCTTATCAAACCACTTCGTTGGCAAACAGGGACAACTACTCAATAAACAACAATTTCAACTGTGAAAGTCTGACATAAACACTCATTTTAATGAACATTTATGTGATAAGCGCCCCCCTAGCAGCTGGATGAAGAATCGCGCTGCAGTAACTGAAGTAGCAGTAATATAATGCAGAACAAATAAAAGAAAGAAAACTTAAATAGGGGTGTTTGTTTTTATCCCCTTATCCCTTTGACCCTTTGCATCTGCACTATATTTTAATCGCTGTTACAATTTGTCTCTAATTAGTCCCTCTATATATTTGCTTTGCCTGCTGACAGAAGCTGCTTTTAGTTTCCATGCACCCTGATATGCTTTTATTTCTGTTTTAAGTAGATTTTTTTCCATGTTTGCACTCAAACTAGATTCAGTGAGTTTAGAAAATATCTTTATGATTGGCTGTACTTTATATGAAGAAAAATAATTTTAACTAGCAGTATATTTATTATTACTAGACAAATTGTAAATTTGTGTGGTCTTCCCTAAGTAAGGTGTGAAAGAAACTGAGTTTTGTAAATTTATGATGTCTTTTTGGATACATGGATGTCAAAGTGTCAGCAGTTTCCAAAACAACTCTGGTTACTTACCAAAAAAGCACCCCCAAAAAATTGTGTTTTACTTGACTTTGTGTAAATTCTGTTTTTAGCTTTTCTATTTTAGTTTAATAATCTGCTTAAAATTTTATCATCTATTTATGTTTTGCACTGATTAAAATATGTTGTCTTTTTAAAATCATTGTTATCTTCGGGTCTTCACTCCTGTTTATTTCCTGGATGTTATAACGTAGCATTAACAGCATAGTGTTTTAATTTTTTTAAAAATCATAAAAGTTAAGTAAGGGTGGTGATATGTCTGGCTGTCATGCCTGCTCCACCTCTACCAGTCCGCTCATCTTCACCAGCCTACTGATGACCAGTTTGAGACTCCACCTGT
>JBAMHW010000001.1:36857770-36870465 GCA_037177495.1 Rhadinocentrus ornatus | reverse complement strand
CCCAAAAACCTAACCCATGAACTAAATAGAAACCAACATGACAAAAACCCTGAAATAACCCCGTGATATCATGACAAAGACAGCATCCAAACTAGAGGCTATATTTAGATACAATGTGTTCTCCATAGTAATTGGCTAAAAGGCTAAGGCCAAGACCACAATCCTTGCTACCAAAAGGTTCAGCAAAACTGTGATCTTCATATTGCATAGTGTCAATGTCAAATTTATAAGTTCCCTCTTGACTTGCTCTCTCATTGGTTTCCACCATTGTGCTTCACACACCTCAAATAACAATCTTCAAACTCTGGTGGGTGGGTACAAAACACAAGCCTGAACTCTTAAATAGCCTGAATTATAGTCGTTGTGTCTTTGTGAAGCTTTTCAGAAATGTTGTAGAACTCATCTTGTAAAAGTTCAACAAGATTCTTTCACTGTATCAGATTATACATTGAAAATGATATGTATCAAATGATTGACTTTTTTTTATAACCATTCAACTTTGCTTCATTTTAAATTCAGTACAAAAGCAAAGTTTTGGCAATTCATCACTTCTATCATTTAGAAAAAGTAGCCTAATTAAAAACACTGCTGAAAACAGTTATTTTCCAAGGACGGCACCGTTAGTTGTTTCATCTTCACTGCATCACAAAGTAAAAAAGGCACCCTGTCATTACCAGATGTTAGTCGCTCCCTGATGTAAGATATGCGCAAGCAGTCGCATAACATACATCTGTATAAGCTAGATTGCATTTATGTATTGTTATATTTTGATACAAATGATGTAAAATAAATAAATAAATAAAACCGCATGCAACTATGTTTGTGTAGAAAGTAGGAGGAAATTTGCTTAAGTAATGAGAATGTTATTGCTGTTGTGAAAACCAGACACATGGTCACAATGTATATAAGTGGCCAAAGAAGCATCTGAATTTTGAAAATCACGGTTAGAGATGGTGTGTGGGTTTATTTATTTTGCTGCAAGCATGACTCTTATCTGAACATGCACGTCTCACGTTGGGCAGTAATTCATATCGTATATAGACGCTGTACTGTAGTGACACCGGTGCTGTAAAGCTAACATTTTACCTGATGTTGTTGTTGCTGTTGTCTAATTTTGATGTGCTGCCATGTCTGCAGAGCCAAAACAAAATACATTACCTGATTGTTTTAATACATCCTTCTCTTACAGGAAATAGACAAAAATGGTCTAAATGTATCAACAAGTATTGCTTTTTCATACACACAACATTTCCTGTTCATAGATGGCCGTTTTTTTAACCGGAAAATGGTGTGATAAGATTTATTTTCAGACCAAATATGGCAACTTAAATGTAAATAAAGGCAAAACAAAGCAGATATAAGTGATAATATCCTAATGGGCAGGAAGTTGGGGTGATTGGTCGTTGAGACAGAAAGTCTCATCTTTTTGGCTTTACACCACCACACATGATCTGTCTTAGCTAAAATCTCCACACATACAAATTTGATGTGGCTTTTGCATCTTTTAAGTCTACATTTTAGCTCCAGTTCTGAGTAAATTTCTGAAATCCATCTGCTTAAAAAAAATACCAATGGCTGCATTTAAATCTTGCAGTCTTGTCTGTGGTGGTATTTTTGCCTTCGACCAGGTGGCTGCTGTAGCTGACTGGGTTGAATAGCAAGCTTTCAGACAATGCTGAACATCCAAAGTTGACTTGCTTTGGGTAGTTCCTCTGCTGCTTTACTTGGATGGCTAGCTAGCAAGTGACTGCAGATTTGATTTTGTTGTAAATGCCTCCACATACTTTACAAAACCAAATCTGCAGAACGTTGGTGGCTTGAGGGTTCAGGTGTATTAAAAGACATGGTTATCCTTGTCTAGCTACTTCCTAAGTACCTCAGCCAACTGTTCTTCAAACTTATCCTTTCAACCTTGTTGAACCTTTTAAATCAGCAGAAAGTAGCTACAACTTACCACTTCCTGCTATTCTGCATTAACCACACCCACTTCAAATTTCTGGTCAATCACTCAATATTTGTTGGAGACCACAAGAGAAGAAAGTTCTGCTCAGATGACATGTGGAGAACAAACTGTGAGAACTCACTAAACCAGGGCTGTGAGAAAACAATGACACATTTCTTTTCTCTCAATACAGGACTGAATTCCTTGTTCTTGTGAAGTATGTACAGGCCTTAAGATCACCAATTTGTACAAAGTCAAAGAAACTGCATCTTTACTTTATATAATTTATGGTGTGAGATCCTAAGTAATTCCTAACACCACTCACCAGATGATGTCATGTTATGTCTGTCCTTTCAGGATGACTTTGCTTGCCAATTTCCTCCATTTTTGTCACATGCTGGAATCATTATATTACCTTACTATGAGGTCACAAGGTTATGCATTAAGTCAAACTGATGCGATAGGTCTGAAGCAATTAAAAGGCTGTAATTTTTTTAATTCAGTTGGGTCACTGACCCAGTTATAAGATGCTCTACATGTTCAAACTGCTATCTGCTAAGCCGACAGTGATACAACAGAAGCATTTTTCCTGCAGTGCTGTTCCATACTGCTGCGTTTTAGTGTCAGCTTTTAATGCAAGTCTCCAAAACTTTACTGTTTTAATTTTTGGGCTCTCAGCGTTGTTTGCATGAGGATAAAATGATTGGCACAGAACTTGCTTAAAAGATGCTCATTTTGTTGGGCTTTATTATGTGCTGCTAAATTCTAGTGAGACACAGACTTAAAGAAAGGAACTGATCTTTGATTTGGCTCTTGGACCTGGATCCTCTGGGCGACTTCTCGAAGACCTTGACTGTATGGATTTTACAACAGACTGGGTGAACACTATTGCTCTTTTTCTGCACAAACATACTGTGCTATTGTGCCAAACCAGCGACATGGTCAAGGGGACAACAGCTGTATTTACTGTGTTAGTGGTAGTGCCAGTTGCATTTGTCCTGCAGTGTTTACTCTGTTATATGTCCTCACCAGCTTTACTGATCTTCATCTGAATTGAGCAAATGTACCTGTTTCTTATTTCAAGGCTAAATGATGGCCTGGAAAGATATATAGCAGGCCAGGACTTTATTTTTTTTTTTGTTATTGTGTGTGAGTATTCATTTCATAGTTGTAACATAAGCCTCACTTGTCCTTGACTGCTTGTTACAAATAACCCACATAATTCCCACAGGTCCAGAGATAATTCACTGATAATTTAAGTTACTGGTACTGTGTTGCATTTTTCCCTCACACACACACACACACACACACACGCGCACAAATCAGCACATTCCATTGTTGTATTTTCATTATTTTTCTGCTGTTCCTGAGCTGACACTAGTTAGCTTCCCTTTTGTTCTGGGTAACGAGAGCCTATTGCTGAAGACTACACAGAGGTTGGTGTGACTGAGCTCTTTTGTGGTGTGGCAGCACATTGCACTGTAGCTACTTTTTAGCTTCTCTTTTGGCTGCAATCCTACTTTATCTGATGATTTAAGAAAGCAGTGCTGAATCAGGTCAAGGAGATGTTGGCATTTGATTGCAAGGTAAAAGGGGCATTGAAAAGGCTAAAAAAAAGTTACATTTACCTTGACAATGAAAATTTTTCTTTGTAATAACACCATCAGTGAACATAGCTATGAATATTCTCTTTGAATGCACTTTCTCAGAGCCTCCAGTATGGTGAAGTACTTTTTGTACTGGGACACCATGAAGAGATTATTTTACAGGTAGTCTTCCTATCAGGTCAGTTAGAGTCAGTGTAATCCTATCGTATTAGAGAAGAGACGGTGAGAAGGAGGACAACAAGACAAGGGAGAAACAGAGAGATGAGAATGGTTGAGGAAAAGATTTAAAAAAAGAAAGGATGGGAGGTAAAAATATGAGAGAAAGTGGGGAAAGAAGTAATCACGTCTGTCCGTTGGAGGTCACCACTGGTCTGCAGGTTGTAATTATGTGCTAATAGCCACTGAGGAGGTCATTTGGAGCCATTAGCCAGTGCCTGTAGGTAGTTAACGGCCCACAGCATAACCCGGCCTCCTTAATGTTCCCTACGAGGCCGTTAGCGCTCTGTCACCAGCCAGCTAGCTGGCTCGTTACTGCGATTAGAAACCAATTGATAGGTAATAGTAAAATATGATAGCACTCTATCCAGAAAATATGGACTCCAGTGTAAAGGTGAGAGGACAGGAGTTGTAGTGCATGAGAGTATCTCTCGCTGTCACTGTGGCCAAAAAAACAACTTTTCTACTGCAGATAGAAACTTAGGTATGAAAATACATCTCATCCTGCCAGGCATCAACATCATGTTAAAAACATTTCATTACACCAAATCAAGTGAATTTTGTGTCATCGGTCAAACGGATAATGTATATTTGATTTTCTTCTCGGTGTTCTTTTTATAAAAATTCATATTGGCTTTAAAAGATTCACGTTCGAATTTTTTGCTGTGAAAATATGCAATGATGACTTTAGCTTGGTTCACACTGCAACTCAATTCGGATCTTTTGGCCACATGTGACTCATATCAGATTTTTTAATGACAATTTGAATGGCACAAATCCAACTTTTTAAAATCCGACCCAGCCCACTTTTGCTCAGTAATGATAATGCCACATTGCATCTGACTTTGATGTCACAGAGTGATGATACAAATGTTACAATTCTGGAAGGGGAACACGGTGATATCGAAACATGTCAATATTGAAAGATTTTATTTACCAATTGGGCATAATTTCATCACTGTGCAAGTACTTCCAAACTGATAAACAAACACGTGAAGAATCCATATTTACTTCCGTAAATACTACGTACTGCATGACCGTGCTTTCCTCATGAGTGTCTCTAAGGGACCAAGCTGGTGAAGGACAAGGAGACAGTCGGTTTCAAAAGGAATGGGTTTTATTTACCCCCAAAAAAGTACTCACATAAACAATTGGGCCTTAAAAGAGGTCAAATGAACAAAACAAAACTAAAAGGTATAACGGTAACTTAGTAACTTCAACTAACTGCTAACACAAAGAAACCAAACATACAAGAACCAAACCGACCTAACAAACATGAAACAAAGGGGATCTTAAATACTGGCTGATCAAACCAGTCTAAACACACAAAGGGGTTAACAAATACTAAGAAATAACCTAAACAAAGAAACAAAACCATAACAGCTAGTTTACTTATTACCTGCACAAAAGAATTACCAGAAATTAAACAAGAAAGCAATCTACTTAGAAGCAAAACCAACTAATCTAAATATATAAAGTATATGGGGCAAATGATCTCCCCTCTGAAAGGAGCTTTCTTGGTACAGGCCCATGGCACTTCCTGTTCCCTTGGCTTCTAGTGGATGAGCTCACTTCTGCCCCCGAGCATTCATATGGCTTCCCCAGCACCAGTAAGAAAAAAGAACAAATTTTAAATAAACAAAACTTAAACAGAGTTGAAAGTACAATAGTGCTCCAATGTGCGCGCTAACAAAAGGGAACTAAAGCATTTCAACTAGATAAAAAACCAAATATGTAAACAACAGTGCTAAATTATAAATTAATATAACTGAAATGTGTTGGTGTAGAGGGCTTACCGCCTTTAAATGTGTGCCTGTAGGTGCGGCCATCACAGTGTCACTTCACGGCCTTGTACCATTCAGACTAAGGTGCGATGAAGGTAGCATTGAAATGATCATTTGAACGACCACGCAAAAAAAATGAAATAAATAAATAAAAAAACAGCCAGATTTCTGTAAAAAGAAAAAAAGGATTTGCATATTAAGACCTGTGTGTGTGAACAGTGTGAACGCAGCCTTAGTTACAGGTCAATTTAGTAAAAATGCTTTTCGACCATCCCCATTCACCAAAACATGGTGAAAACTTGCACAAGTATTTCCACGGTTGGAAGGGTAAGGCCAGGGTGAAGAAGGGAACTAAGTCAGCCTTGTTGATGGGGGGTTTAGCTGTTGGTATTATTGCACATGCAGGTCCAGTAAAAATTCCTTACATTTCTAAATCAGCGAGAGTTGTACATTTCTAATAAAGAGATGCAGTAAAACTATATTATTTACAGTTTGGTCCCAGTTTAACATCATCATGGCAGTTTATGGAAACTGTGTTCAGTAAATGCCTTGTTCTTCTTCTGGACCCATTCAGTGGAGCCAGTCTGATGGAGTTGACATTATTTCAGAACAAAGGTAGCACCAAGCTACAAAACGCTGCTGTGGCGCTTAGCTCGTTGCTAACATAGATGCTAACATTAGTTTTAATGTTACACCTCTTCAGGTGTGTTTTAAGGTAGATGAACGTAGATGTAACGGATCCAGTTTACTGGATTTTTTTAACCACAGATGCTGCAGTTTGCTGCTCTTGTATGGGTCCTTTTTTTATTAAGATTTTGTTACCCAAAAGTTACAGCGGTGCTGTAGCGACCATTGCTTTGATAGATTGTGTATGCGGACGCGTTTGTGTTTGTGTGATGTTATGTCAGTGTTATATCAGGGGAAATGACAGCACACAGCACGAACAGCAGGCAGGAAACTGGACATAAATAAAGAAAAGATTGTTCTTGAGTTTCAGATCATGAGTCCAAGTTGAGTGTCTAGTCACTGGAAATGCAACTTAAGTGTGACTCAAGTCCAACTCAAGTCCCCGTCTCTGAAGTGATGGTTGTCTCCTGTGGAATTTTCACCCAAATACCCAGGTATCTTTCAAATATTAAAGTTTCCTTATGACCGTAAAAAGACTAGTACAGATTATGGAAACTAGCTGATGTATGGAAAAGCCCAGTCTCCCCTCTCTACAGGTTTCTCTTTGTGTGTGTGTGTGTGTGTGTGCGTGCGCGGGTGATTGGCAGCACTGGCAACACCAGACTAGATAACTTTAGTTTGTTTTATTTGCACAGAATAAAAATCCATTAATTAGACAGAAATAAATAATTAAAATTACAGTGCAGAAAGAAGAAAAAAAAAGCCAGTCTGGCTTATCTGAAGTCTCCACGACAAAATAAATAAATTAATTAATTAATTAAAAAGAAATCATGACAAGAAAACAAAAGAATAACATAAGATAGAGTGAAGCTACGCACATTTAGCTGCATTTACACAAGATCATTCACTATACTACAAGGTGAAGGATGGGCAAATATTTTGTATTTGTGAGTATTTGAACAGTTGTAAACTTTTACAGTGTTAACTCTTTTCATTGTCTCCTCATGGTAATTTTTTCATGTCTGCATCACATTTTGTCTGTTGAAAGGGGGAGGGACTTGCCACTAGTTTCCCATCTTTAAACCTAGTTGGTTTGTAATACTTAAAGTAACCAGACAGTAAATGAATATATGTGTCAATAACACAACGTATAAGTTGTGTTCTTTGCTAATACCCTTAAACACGACCCATAACAGCGTCCCTACAACCAGCAGAAGGAAGCTACAAGTCACATGAGCATTTCCACAAAAGAGCAGATGTAATTTTCAAGGGTTCTCAAGGGAAATGTTGTGTTCTCAAATGGAGGAATGGTGGGTTTGGATGGTGTGGAATGGCACAGCGCCTTCAATCATTCATGCATTCGTGACTTGAGCTCAAGACAAACACACGGTAACATATGCTATTGATCCATCTACATAATTATGCTTTATTTTGCTATTGCTGAGCACATTAAACTACATAGAATAATACAACGGGTGTGTGATTTTCAGCATGTAGATCAGTGTGCGCTGCCGGTCATGTGAAGAACAACAGGTAGAAGAGACGCTTTGCAGGTGGAACCACCGGGACCATGTAACATCATACGTAAATGTATCGTCCTGCATAACATTGCAACCAGGTGGATTCTCCCCCTGTGACAATATTTTCAGGACGGCGGATCACGTAATCCAGTGTTGTGTCCTAAAGTGAATGTCTGCCAGAAACTGATTAGACGGGCAAGGCGCAGCTTGTTTACGCTGTGACGCTTAGTTTTCTTTCTGGTCTGCCACTATTCCTCTCGGTATAAACCGACATAACATGGATTATTACGGCTGCAGAGGTATGGGGGTGCCAAGTGTAAAAATTTAGTCTAAAAGTTGTAGCTGACACATTTTCATTAGTTGACTTTTCTCACATTTTGCACATTTTCCCTAGATTTTCCTACATTTAACATAACTGTTAACCACATATTTAAGGGTCAAACAGAACATCCACAGTAAATCTAAAATTTAAATCTACATCTAAATGCTGCCATATATAAGTGATCTTCTGCCAGAAACTGGTTATAAAGTACAGCTCCTCTGCAGCTGTAATTAATCCGTTAAAGCACTTGCAAAAGCAGATTTTCTTTGTTAGTATGAACACACTGTCATTTACATGTGCGTGTTATGTTGGTTTTATATTGTGAGGAACAGCCACAGACTAGAGAGAGACACTAACCGTCACAGCGTCAACAAGCTGCACGCCCGTCTGATCAGTTTCTGGCACATTCACTTTAGGGCACAACAGGCTTCCCATTTTATTGATTTTATTGTGATTCTTGCTATTTGTTTCTGCCTTTTACTATTTCTTAATATCTGTAATGCTTTTGTTTTATGTAAAGCACTTGAATTGTCCTGTACATGAAATGTGCTTATACAAAAAAAACTGCCTTGCCTTAATGACGCACCCGAGCTCCGTGTTGAGGTACCGGTGTCGTTCTGTCGGGATGAGGGACGGACGGGATGTGTAGTGGGATGCAATCGTTAGAAATTTCTTTTTTGACAAGTTCTTTTTTAATTATGCAGTGATAAATAACAGGAAATAGGAATATTTTATTTGTGTTTCTTATTGGATTTCTTTTTTTTTTTTTTTTTTATTCATGCTTTTTTTTACCGTTTTATTTTACTATGCTGAAAGGCTTAATAGAGCCTATCCCTTTGTTAACCTCTTTATCACTGTAACGGTTAAACAAGTCAGGTTTAAAATACAAATATAAGCACATGCACAGAATAAAAAGTTCTATTATTTGATCATTTGAGTTTCTTCCTGAAATCCGCCTTGTAATCCCGCCCTCTGTTGGGATCTGGATAATCCTGTTTTTTTGGATCAAAGTTATCCGGATTCTGCTCAAAAGTTTTAAACAACCCAAATTGAGGGTTTTATCCGGATAACAACCAGGATTGGATTATGTGATTCAAACCGATTTTGGAATCTGGATTTCTATTTTGAACGACCCATTTTCAAGGATTGATCCTATCCGATAACCGGAATCCGATTGGATTACGTTGAACAACCGGCCCCTGATGATAGAAATTAGCTGATGTGTCACATTTAAAAAAAAAAAACTTTAAATAAGTATGAATTGGGAGATTGGAGGAATCCAAGGAAGGTAAGATCAGATTAAACACAAGACTGTAATTTAGAAGAACCAAGATTTAATCCTTTCTTGACCATTAATAATGTCCAAGGAACTTCACTTGCAAATGAATTTTTGCTGTCTTGTTTAATTGTTCTTTACTTAAAGCAATTCATGGTGACAGCATAGCAACACTCGTTTTGATGACATATTAACATTCATTATGTACATTTCTGTAGCCGTCGTTGGCCTGCTGCATCCCGAGGAAAACCACACTTTTTTCCAGCCCTGGGCGTCACATGACAGCACCATGTTACATGCCAGCAACTGGATATCAACTCACTGGCTGTTTCAAACATGCACCATGGCTGATGTCAATGAAATGCAAGAGGACATTATCAAAGGCAACAAAGAAAGAGAGAAGTTAAAAGAGCAGGATAGAACAAGAGACTGACTGGGTGGACAGAGCTCAGAGAAGAAACCGGAAGCAAGCTGATGCCAAATTAGTTGTTATTAGGGGACGGTTGGAGGAAATTAGGGAAAATCTGCCACAGTTCATCAGTGCTGCTTTAAGGTTGGGTGTTAAAAACAAATTAGTTAAGATTGAACATTGAAAAAAGTATTACAAGACAGAAAAAGGGTAGTGACAAAAGTGTTTTGCACGTTACATTACACGTATTTATTGCACACAGGAGGCAGTAACGGCAGGGTTACCGTCTGTATCTGTGTGGTGGGTGAATGCAGGGACCTGCCAGCTTCTGCTGTAAGACAGAAGAAATCCGGATTATCAGCTGGAATACAAAGTTTGCTGACTGTTTCATGATTTGCTTTGCGATCAGCCTGCTAAAACTAAATACTCAGTCCATCTAAAACACTCAGGAAGTATACAATACCCCCAGCACAGGAAACATCTGGGAGATTGAATTTTCCCTCTATTTATTTTAGAGAAAGGTGTTTTTTTTATGTATGTGTCTAAAGGTTTCAAGTCTGGGGAAGTTACCTGAAATCTAAATTTGTCTTGAAGTTTTTGAAACGCTGAGCCACTTTAAATGTTTTGAGATCTACTTAAAAGGATTATAATTAATCCTGAGGGGAACACCTGAACCACATTTAATTGCAGTTTTCCGTAAGGTTTAAACACGCATCTCTAAACTACAAATATGAATATTATTGTAACAGTGGGAATAGGTCATTGAAGCAAAGAGGATTTATTGATTTGGAAATCGTGAAAGCCTGAACTAAATTCTTTGGAAATACAGACAATATGATGATGAAATATTTCTTAGCAAGTAAGCATGGAAATTCCTTGAATTGCACGTCTTAATTGTGATTTATATCAAGGGAAGTACAAAGACCAAAACCTGGGGACATGACATTTGATCTCTACCTCAGCAAACCTATTAGCCGGTGAAGAAAGTTTTAACAGCTTTACAAAGATACAAATGTATTAGGTATTGCGCAACATGGTAGCAAGCAGAACAACCCGACATGTAAATGTAATCCTTCAAGTGCAGAACAGACGCACCACATCACTGAAGTTTGCTCATTTAAACTTCAGTTCATGAGTTTAAATGATGAAAAGTTAAAGCATCTCATTAAGGAGAGAAATGATCAACAGAATTTCAGACAATTTAAACCTGAAACAGGTCTCACTGATGCAAGTCATAACAAGCGTTAATCATACATTTAATATGAGCTATATTATATGATTACATGAGAAAGGAGACGTGTATATGACCAACTTGTTTTGTCTTCAGCTAAACTGAAATAAAGAGAAAAGTGAAGTTTTTCCAGATATCACGCTGTGTTTACATTTAAGCTGGATGCCTAACGCTGTGACTTCCATGGCAGTGCATGAGAGGCACAAACTGGGGCTGAGTAAAGATACACGAACACATAGAAATCAAATCAGTATCAAAACAAGGTTATTCTAGACCTACTATGCAGAACATTGTTCTTAATCAATTAGAGTCAGATGTTTTCATTTAAATATATTTTATTTCTGCTCTGGGCAGACATTGATTCATATGATTTAAATTAAAATCACACTGGTTATCGGTCAAAGGCAGAGTACTTCCTGCTCCTCCACATTCATCAAGCCCAGACAAGTTTGATCTTGAGTATATGCTCTTTTTTTTGCAAATAAAGAAATGCAGCGCTCCCCAAAGAGCCACAGATTTGTCTGTGACCAAATGTCCAGGCTGGCTCTAAATATTTGCCTGTGCTGTATTCGTGTGAGGGTTTCATTAACGATCAGAGCTGACAAACATGCACACTCATTGACCCCAGTCATCCGGGGAGAACCTGGGACAGTAGTGTGTGTTTAGTGTGTATTTGTAGAAAATGTAAATGTCTCACATGAAGAATTGATGTCTCCAGCAGAAGAGACCGCTGCAGTGGAAATGAATCTGGTGCAGTAAACAGTTTCCATCGCCAGCGCTCCTGGCTGTTATTTAAGGTCCTGTCAGAACTTGAAAGTGTAATTGATACAAATTCTAAAGTTTAATTTTTAAAGTTTACAGTCACAGAGGGTTCAGAGCTTCAGATTGTTTAAAATTGCACTCACTCCCTTTTCATTATAGAAGGATAGTCTGAAACATTCGTTCATCAAAGGGTTGCTACAAATTAGACTTTGAGAAACTCAATTTGAAGTAAAGAAAAGCATTTCTCTTCCTCTGGGGAAGGCAAAGTCTCAGTGGTGTTTGCATTTCAATATAAACTGGGTATATCTGGCTTTAAAGATACATGCAATCATCGTGCAGACAATCACAGAGCTCTAAACTTGCCATGTGCTCACACTCACTCCAAACATCATCATTCAAGAGTTCCATTTAAACCAGTACAGTCAGTGATCTTGATATTGCACCCCTGCTCTCCGACGCGGTGAAATTAGCAGTAAGGGCTGTGGAACAGTTGAGGGGCATGTTGTTGCAACACAGTGAAGGATAAAGAGAGACAGAGAGTCAGATGGAGATGGCCAGAGCAGTGGAATAACATCTTAATCTATCAGAGAAGTGAACAGTGGCCGGTCTGTTTTTGGAGCATGCTGTCTTGGATGACTCCCAAGCACAGGGGCAGTGAGCAGAGCCATCTTCAGCTGCTAGTCACTAACATGGCAGTAATAAGGCAGTGATGACCCTCCCAGGACTGCCGGCCAATACTCGCTTTTCCTCCTATCCCTTTAGCACATATACACAGAAATGTGCAGTAGAACGGAGGACAGGACCAACTTCTCTACTGTCTCTTCTGCTTGCTTAAACATTTTTTATATATATACATTTTGGCATGCTGAGGGGCACCGACTGCAGATTTATTTATGTGCACGACAACTGGTGTAACAACGGGACAATAATTAACCAACACTGTTGCCCGGACTTGGAGTTTTTGTCCGTAAGATGTCGGCCTTTTTTCCTGCCGAGAGA
>JBAMHW010000001.1:36843302-36857670 GCA_037177495.1 Rhadinocentrus ornatus | reverse complement strand
GTGCACTGTTTGGTGATGGCTTAATCTCGTTGTACCGTTGTATAATGACAATAAAGGCATTCTATTCTATTCTATTTAAATATGATTCAATATATTTTATGCTTTACAGCAAAGAAAAAATAGATTAAAAAAATCACTTATTGAAATCAAGCCACTGATCACAAACAGGCTCTGGATAAATCACCACATGCATCTAAAACAAATACAATACTGTTTCACCTGTTGAAGTTGCAAATGAAAACACTCTCCTATTTTATTGTTTAATAGAAACCAATCATAATTACTTTCTTACACTCATGATGTAGAAGACGGCCTAAAGGAATTTAGGATTTAGACTAATTATGAGCTTCTCTTAACCTGCTTAATTTCAGGCTAATTTTCCTGCAGATGCAGATGAATGTAATCAAAAGGATGCTGCAAATAATTTACATTTTCTTATTATGAATCTGGGTTCAGTCCCATTTCAATAGTCTTGAGAAAAGAAACCACTAATTTAATAAGAATAATCACTTATTTTAAATAAATGTGTTTATTTGTTTCCATCTGGAAAAAAGAGACTAATTCTTTTGAGGCAGAAATAAGTTCAATATGATCCAAAACGCCATTGGCTTGATATGCATACTATTCATTTAAGGTACAGAGATCCGTGGCAGCCTGTACAACACACCTGGCGTGGTTATACTTAAACACTGTATATGGTGGTGTCCTGTGAGAGGACAACACTCTGCGCTGCGCATTGTTAGAGATTTGCATGCTTAAGTCCATATGGCAATTTCCTTTTGACCTGCTTTCCCATCCCCGATGGATTGTCAGGGCTGTCAGCCGATAAAGAATCACTTGACTTGCTATAACAAGTTCAAAAGGAGCTGATGACGCGCTGTTGATCCATGGAGAATCGGTAAAAGAAACACCCCTACTGCTTGCTGCTATCACTCCCATAGAGATAGCCATATTATTGATGGGGAATGGTTATGCTAATTTCTTAAGGGAGGGAAAACTTTTTTTTTCTTATGTTGGAAAATTCTCAAAAAAAAGAAAAGAAAAGAAAAGAAAAAAGAAAACAGAATTTCATACGCATCAAACTGAATTCCATATAACAATTTAAAGGCGCAGCATGGGAATCTGATTTTTCATAGTGCATAATGAATGTAGACTCTCCTTTAAAGTGGGAGATGTGTTTTGTCTGGGAAAGAGAATAAAAAATACTATATTTAGGCTATCTATTAATGCCTAACAGAACACACACATGCGCACGCGCTTAAACCGATCACCAATTTTACATTTAAAGATGGTAGAATTAAAGTAGTTTGATACGTGTGACAAAAGATAAAGATATAGTTTATCTGAAAGGTGTTTTTTTGTGTAAGACTTTTTCTAAACAAGATTAATTAAACCTCATAATAATGAAAATAATAATAATAATATTAATGAATTATTTCCACCCGCAGATGGAGTGTCATGCGCGCTCTGTCAGTGACCATCTACATGTCGCTGCCTCTCCCTCTCTCCTGACACATGGAGAAGCGTGAGAGCGCGCGTGTGTGTGTGCGCGCGCGTGATGGGGTGGTGGTGTTGGGGTGGGTAAAGAGGGAGGGAGAGAGAGAGAGGTGGGGGGCGTTGTAAGCAGGGGGCTGTTATGAATATGACCCCGTGATATTCCATTGTGGGTCCATGTCCGGTTCTGCGGACATTTGATAGCATCTCAGTCTGTGGCATTAATGTGTCTCTCGTTCGACATTTTGAATAATCGAGGCTGTCTGCCGTCATCCCGCCACTAGCTGTCAGCAGCACCGTCTGTCCGTCTGTCTGTCTTATCACTCTCCTCTGCTCATGCACTTACATTATAGAAAACAAGCTGTCCGTTCAAGAGAGCACTTGATACTTTTTTATTATTACCAAACCGTTCCCATAATTACCCCATAATCATTATATAATCCTCCAACAAAGCCTCTATTGAAGCCCTGTCTTTTGTCAACGCTGGGACACTGAATCTATAATTGCATTATTCAGTCTCTTCCACCCCCCTATAGAAGCATAATATATCAAAACCATCGTGCAAGGGAGGTTTTATTTGCAAGAACCAGTTCAGTCTATGCGGCACCGCTTACTGTCATGTGCTTTTATTCATCACAAAAAAAGTTGTTCAAACTTCAAGTTCATGCTCTATTAGTATTAGTTTCTTTCGCAGACACAGTGCGGCTTTAAAAAGCGTAAAAGAGAACCTGTTCAAAAATCTATTCATTCTCGGATTGGAGAGTATGCATTACTGACACATAATATTTTCTAATAATTAATGTTTATAACCTATCGCGCTTTCGGGCAGTAAAAATAAATCCTTAAAAACACCGAGGCAAAAGGCAAAAGTGAGTCCCCGGGGAGCGGTCCTGCGTTTTGTATGCATGGGGATTGGCAGCACAACGAGGCTTATTTACATTAAATACGCCACAAGGTTACAGTGCAGATAGATGAGCGTCATTTTTATCACTCATTACTTCTCTTAAGCGGTGACTGACGCTCAGGACGCAGAGGAGGAAACACTCATTTATCCAGGAGTTTCTAAGGCGAAGAGAAGAGGTGGGAAGAATCGGAACAGTTTTCCTGAAAGGTAAGAAATTCTACTTTTTTTGGAGTCATTTGGTGACCCGAGTGGCTTTTATGGGGAGGGATGTTATCCCAGCCAATTTTAACGCTCGTTGCCTTCGCTGGCTGTGTCTGCGTGGTTCAGAACAGGGGACAGATTTCCAAATAAAAGAATGTTTATGGGCAGTTCAAGGTCAGAAACCAACTAAGGTGCTTGTGAAACGTCTTATTTCTCACGCCACGATGTCCGGGAAGATATAACAACGGGGGGATTATTGCTTTAAAAGAGGTTCTGATCACCGCTGGGCTCATCAGCTGCTTTTCTTCTTCTTTTTTTTTAATTCCCGTCAACGGCGAATACCGCAAGACCAGTCGGCTCTGCTTCCTACAATGGAGTGCCTTTTTAACGGTACAATGCGTTTCACCTACCAGATAGGGGGAGTCCAAGCTGAAAGATGAAGGGAATATGCTGATGCATGGTGATCGGCATCAATGCAAACGTTTACTGTTAACAGGCAAAGACTGAAAAGGGACAGATAGAAAGAAAGAGACAAGCAATAAACCGGCATTTTTCATCTTAAAGTCAGGATACGCGGCAGGGAGCAGCTGTAGAGAGAGAACCGAGGAGTGGACAGTCTTTAACAGGTCCTAAGCGCACTTTTCAACACCCTCGTCATCCGACAAGAAAATGATCCGGTCAAATCATATGGACATGCCTCATTATTCAATGAACACTATTTCTCACATCGCATCGTTTACGCACAGGAGTTAGCCGTCGCTTCGCCAAATTTATAAGGTAAGAAGTGTGTAGCTTATAGTACGCAAGTGGAGTCTTAACGGGGTTTTTAAGTGTCCCGGTCGTTGGGAAACAGTTTTAGGAAGGACTGAGCTTGTCTATGTGGGAGCATCGCAGCAGGGCTCCCTGATGTCTCTCCATTCATGATTAGAAAATAGCAGCGCAATTATCCATAGCGACTAAAGATCGTAAAAAGAAAAAAGAAAAGGGGGGACAAAACAACAGCTGGGACCAAGAAGCGGGCTGCCGTGTTCGACACCTTGCAAGTCTGCGCTTGCCTAACTAGTTTTCATCCCCGCTGAACATAAACGAGCCGTTTTGCTTTCTCCTGCTGCCCGTTTAAACTGTGACACCGCGTGTGCGTAAAAAACGCGTTTAGGCGCACGGCTTTGCAATATTGCGCTTACAGATGAGAGAAATGGTGTGAGGACTTTGAGAGTCCTCACACAAAGTCCGACGTGTTCCCGTTTCCAGTGAGCACGGGAAACCCTTTTCTTTCTTTCTTTTCTATTCACATATCCCCTTAACTCGGGATGAAATAAATCTGGAGTCCGATTTAACTGGAAAGTTATCGGTGCGTTTGCCACCACGTGTCAAAACTTGTGAGATGGAAGAAGAGCCGGTGAGACCTGCCATTTTGTGCTCTGATCGACCTCTCATATGAATAAGCAGGCTGCGCATTATGCTTTGAGGAGACGTTTTTGATGGCATCCAGGCGAATGGGGGGTAAATGTCACGTGTTGATACTGAAGGTGAATATTAGGTGCGCTGAAAACGACCTTCTTTAGTTCCGCTGTCACTTTTTTATGGATGGGGGAGAAAGGGTGAGGAGCTTTTGTGTTTTTAACAGAGCGGAGGAAAGTTGGAGCGCCTCGTAAAAGGCTGCGGGAGACTGATCGGCATCTGTTACTGTGTAAATATAAAATGACGAGCTGATTCACTTCTATGGGATTAAAAAGCTCGTGTCTTTGCGTTCAGTTACCCAGTAGAGTATTTTAAATAAAATGGCTCATATATAATAATAACAATAATAATAATAATAATAATAAAAGATTTTCTAAATATGCAGCAGGAAAAGCGTTTTTCTCTAAACATTATAAACGATTTTTAATTGACCACATCGAAGTTCACGTGTTTTAATGTGTCCTTATAAGAACGGACAGCACGTAATTAATAAATAAAGAAATAGATTCAATTATATGTGGCACCAGGGATGTTCGACGTTTGTAATCCCATTTAAAGGCTCAGTCTCACCGTGCGTCTTGGGTGGGGAGGACCTTTTCTTGGAAGTCGAGTTGACCCCGAGTTGAGTGGTCTGACCCCAGGATATCCACCCACATCCAGCAGCTACCAGCCCCAACACCTCTGTCTATCTTAAAATACTCAACACAGTGTCTCCCAGTATTTACAACTTTTCCTCAAGTTGTCTTGAGTCCAAAGTGGGGGGGAGAAAAAAAGGAAAAAAGGTTCTTCCTTAGATTCATTGTGCAAGGTAAACGAATAACTAGATGCAGTGTGCCGGTCAAGATGCTTTCATTGTGTAATGGTATGCATAGGGCGTCTATTATGTCTGAAATAGTGTCTGGGCGTAAACCCCTTTTGTCAGCTCCTTTCAATTCTTTATTGGAGAAGAAATATCAAATGGATAAGTGTCCCCGCTCCTCTGACAGTTCAGGCAGCCTTGCAGACCTGCTCGCCCTTTTCCTGTACCTCTCTGGACTGCTACAAGTTGAAATGTTGTCATTCTTCTTGGGTGAAATATTTGGGAAAGGATATTTTGGAAAAGGCCTTGCTTTGCAGTCTGGCCTAGTAGAGGAATTTATGTAATGCAAGGTATGAAGGCCTGAGTGCTTTGGGTTGATGTTTTATTTAAAATTCAGCCACTAAATCTCTGCATTCACACACTCATCATTTAACATTTAAATAGAACTAACTAAACTAATAATCTACTTAATTTTAAATGCTCTGCCAAAAAGAAATTTCAATTCTTACAAAATTAAGAAAAGAATATTTATTTTCATCACATGCATAATTAAGAATCCAGATTGTTGTTTGTGGATGAGATGGTGTGTAGTCAGTGTGAGATCTACTGGGTTAAATATCTCACACACACCTCAAGAAATTTTGACATTTTCATGTGCTGCAACTTTCTGACTGACGGAGCTCAAAATCTGTTCTTGGGAGTCCGTCTGTGGCACTCACTGCTGATCCTGCATTAGTTGCTTTGCCACCTGTGTCCATGTCAGTGCTGGGGGGGGGCAACGGCCGTGACTGACTGCGCCGATACGCATCTCTCAGCTGCAAATGAGGGAGAAGGTAGATGGGGGTGGAGAGGGGTGGGGGTGAAGGAGATAGAGAGAGAACATGGCATGCAGAGGATGGTATCGAATCAGTCGTCTTTTCACCAGGCTGTCAGTCAGTCAGTCAGTCAGCCCCTCAGTTCACCGTGGAGCAGATCCACTCGACTGAAGCCGCTGGGTTGTCAGTCCTACAGATGGTGAATCATTTGCACGTTGACATGCTCACTATTTGATTTGAAAAAAAAAAGAAAAAAGAGGAAAAAAAAAATCATTTTTATTAAACAAATGTGCATAAAGAAGGCAGCAGGTGAGCAGACATCCCTTTGCAAAAAGGAGAAAACCTCACAGTGAAGTGGCAAATTGCATAATCCAGCAGCACAGAAAATACGTGTGTGTAATCAACTGGACAACTCATAATTCAAGTTGTCCTGTGTTCTGCGAAATATGCATCTGCAAGAGTCCACAGTCGGCAAAGCAGCCTCACTGTGGCTTCCTGATCCCCTTCTCATGTAATTATGAGGAAAGGGCTCCAGCTGTACACACTGCCGGGCCAGGGTTCCCTGTCCGCTGGGATCAGGGCGGTGGTGGGCAGGCCAGCTCTGCTAATCAGCCAACCATTAATTGATATGTGCAGTCATTGTGAAACCCCCATACATACACACACATAAACACACACCTCATTTTTGTTACCTACTGGGTGATACTGGCTGTGTTATTGCTTCATTTCCACAGTGGAATGAAGATCGCCCCTGTCTTCTCCAGTCTGCCAGCAGAGCAAGGTGGCACTGTACATGTGTTCCAGTGTGTCTGTGTGTGTCCCATGGGGGGGTGGGGGGGTGTTAAGGGGACTGTAACACACAGGCGTCAGGCTGTGGTGAGCCTTGTAGCTCCATGACCTTGATCTCCAGAGTTCAAGCCGGAGAGAGGAAAATGTTGGCGCACCAGGCGTGCAGTTGCCGTGTGAGACTAATAATACAAGCGCACGTACAAACACAGTCGGGATGCAAAGGGAGGATAAGATTTCTCTCAGCAGAAAAATCACAAGCTAGATTAGACACAGAAATCTCCAAAAAATGAAATTTTGATTGGATTTGTCTTAATTTCTGTCAGTGTAGATGTTTGTCTTCTTACCAGCAGCCACAGGACACGATGCTTTTTTATTTGTGTTTTTTTATGGAAGCAGAATTACAATTAATTCTGCTGTGGTGATAAATCAAAGTGGACATCTATGAAGCTTTAAGACATTGGTGCCACTGACCTTTGCTCATAATTAAGCCTTTTCAGGGTCTCATTTAGTGGAATTAATTTGTAATGAATAAGTTTTGTTAACTGACTGAGTATTGATGTCTCAGAGCCTGGCATGTCCAAGTTATTTCTTAATCAACAATACATTTTACACGATGCCTTCCTTTAAATTAGAAGCGAAATAAAAATGACAAATAATCTAAAAGAAAAGCTTTAACTCTGACTCAGATTTTCCTGATTATTAAAATCTGCTCAAAATGTAGAAGATGGCATCAGTCAGAAATAAATATGCCATCAATTTAAATCTCACTGTATGAAGGATCAGCTCCACAGAATTGGTTTACATGAGAGTAAACGTGGAGTTTCGCAGTTATGCTCCATTGTCATATAGAGCACCTGATGCAGGCTTCACTGTGTTTTCTGTGTATGTGTGTGTAGTTCCCTTGGCATGTTCTCTGCCCTGAGAGCTAGATAAGAGCTTGGGGATGGGTGGGTAAGGAGGGGGTTGAAATCAAGAGCGATGGGGTGGATGGGTTGGGACGGTGGGCTGGAGGATAATCACGGACGTCAGTTTGATCTAAGAATAAAGAGTGTGGGGCAGATGAGGCGTTGACAGATAGGCTTGACTCAGTCCTCTCATGCCAGGGTGCCATCACAAGGAGCGTCTGCCTGTCTGGGCAGCCGGGGGAGGCGGGTGGAGTGGCTTGGTAAGGTCTGGTTAGTAAGAGAGATGGAGAGATTCCTTTTCTTCTTTGCTCTGATGCAGACCGTTTTCATCCATCACAATCTCCTTATCGGAGGAGTCCCTGAGAATGTGTGTGCATGCAGGTCAGCACACATGAGGGTTTGCAACAGTGTGTATACAGTTTGTTCGCAAGTCCCGTGCCCAGGCCGTGCTCTGGCCTTGCCCTTTTTCCCAGCCGCTCTCTCTGTAGATCAGTAGGCACTCGTACCGCTAACAAGGAATGCATTCTGAAAAAATGCTTCACAACCCGTGATATTCCTTCTTTGTTTGCTCGACTTCCCCGCTGAGCTTCCTTAGCATGAAGGCACTATTGAGATAGTCTTTTCTTTCTTTCCTTTTTTTCCGCTCCTAAAAGTTTGTTAGTATTGTGGATTTAAGGATGTGTCATGCAATGTCAGGACTGTTTTTCCTTTTGATGTGTCGAACAGCACTGTGTTTTCAGCCGTGTCATTTGCACAGACAACAGCTTAACAGAAACCGGCAAGCACACATCAATCAGAGGTCCTGAAGCAGAGAATTGTTACTGCTTAGCATTCAGCCGTGCTCTGCTAAGACAGTGGTAAATACCTCCAGTGTTCTTGAGATGGAAGGTTATGTGTGTGTGTGTGCGAGAGCGAGGCAGGTTATGTCTATTACCCACTTCACATAGCATCACTGGCTGCAAGGCACATGTCATGTCTGCTCTTTAGCTGCTTTGCGTTTTGGATGTGACCTCTGTAAACTTCCAGACCTCTGCTAATGAGCACGTCAAAGTAGCACAAGATGGAGGGAGAGGAGAGGAACAGTGAAGGAAAAAGAAGGAACGTTGGCGAGAATTTCTGCACCTTTAATTATGATCAAGAGGTTTTCACCAAAGGACGGAGTCGTTTGTGTTCTGTTGCACTCGTAAATCTGGCCCCGGATGCCATATATTGTGTAGAATGATTACTGTACACTATTATAGTGCATACTGCCTCTCCAGCATGTGATTTACATAATTGGATCTTTAATAAAACTTGCCTCATGGAACAAAAAAATTATATATATAAATGAATAAATAAAAAAAAAGAAACATGCAAAAAGTCTGGCATGGTGGTGGGGTGTTGCATATGGATGATCACCTACTGGCATATTTGTTGACTCTTTCTTTTTGGGGAGTGTGGAGAATATGTGAAAAGGGAAAGTGGAAGAGCTGGAAGTGCTGACTGGAAGTTGATGGAGGAAAGAGCGATGCGAGGAGGGAGAAAAGTGACCTGCTCAGGCGCTCGCACATCAGCGGCAGTACTACAAATAGGATGAGAAGTGACTGTGAAAGCTGTACATTCCCAGCCAGGTCTCGCGGGTTAAGACTACAATAGCGGGATATTCTCTTGCCCAGGGGGGATTTCAGCTCCCCTTCTGTCGACACTCATTGCACCAACTTGTTACTCAGGGAAGATGGCTCTTTTATAGAAGAGCCGATTCCCTGCTTGCCTGGTGGAATTCCTCTGTTGCAAATATTTTGACAAAGACTAATCAGGAGCCATTGTTTTTTTAATTCAGATGTTTGGTTTTTTTGTGGGAGGATGTTTAGCTTTTTATCATTGAAAGAGTTGGAATTCTGCATCTTTTTCTGTATTTGCTGTAAAGCTAGCTTTGTTTGTTCTTTAAATTTGTGCTTGTGGGAGGACGTCGGTCTTGTCTAAATTTCAGTGAATTCTTTAGGTGATGATTAAAATCTCATGTCAATGTGAGGGTTGTTGCTAATAGAAAGTTTCTTGTGTCTTGCTTTATTTTGACTGTCAGTCAGACAAAAAACAAATTTTAATCAGCAGATCATGATAGAGACTTTTAGGTAGCTGTTAATCTAGTACTAATGTTAAAAACAACCTTATGTCAGTGGTGCATAAGTGTCTGTACCCTTCCCTCCCTCCCTCCCTCCCTCTCTCTCTCTCTCTCTCTCTCTCTCTGTCTATGTGTTTCCACTTAACATCTGTGGGAGTGGATCATATGTCAAAGTGGTTTACAGGTGGTTTGCTGGGCAGAATCTCTATAGCGAGGTGGGGGAAAGGCAGGCAGGGTTCAAGTGCCTTAGAGGCTCTGATCGAGCTAAACCGAGCAATCCCGGTATCTGAGGACCCTTCAAAAGCCTTCTTATCACACTCCTCACTGCACTGTTTCACTCTTTCTGTCTGCCTCTCCGCTGCAGCCTTTGTCATCTCTTCATCCTTTTTCCAAACCTTAACCCTCACTTTTCCCGTCTGTCAACATCTTTTTATATCTTCATGTCTCTTTAATACCGACCCATCTGCCATTCCATTTATGATTCTTTATCATCGCTGGCTTAAGAAAAAAGAGATAAATTCTTTATCACTACAATATCTTTGTCTTGAAGTTAAAATTTCCTTTAATAAAATGCATTTATTGATGAATAGTTCATAAAGAGATTTTGACATTTTCAGTAAATGGAAGCTTGATTATGAAAGTGTACGGAGTGGCTCTTCATCCAGACGACTGTTTACCAGTCCAGCAGCATTAATGGGAGGAAAAAATGATGTAGTTAAGGTTTGAAAATAGGAAACTGTTGAGTTATTTATTACAATTGTAAAGGTGCATAAAATACAGCAGCACAACTCGGTCACCTCCTTTCAACGTATTTTGACTTTTAGAGAAATTATTTTTTCCTGATAAGAATTATTAGTGATTTCTTATTGTGGACTTTGATGCGGACACTATTATTTATTTTTTCCTTGATAGTAAATCTGAAAATGCTCTCTTAAAAATCAGTGCTTTTGGTTTAAATTATCTAAAATGGATCGGTAGATCGTGAGGAGAAGAAAAAGCTAACCATACAATAGGCAGATGACAGAACAGAGTGGGAAACAACGCTTAGTGCAGATGACAGTGAGCAGAAGGAGAGAGGGAGCGAGACAGAGGCAGAAAGGAGAGATGATGTACTTAACGGTATCTGTAGGCTTCCTTCTGAACAAGCTGCTGCCACAGATCCTGGAGCCTGAATTGATAAATTCTGTTTGATAAAAGTCACTGAAATGCCGGCCTGTCTGCACACCTCTATTAAGTGCTGGTACATTTGTCACAGCCAGTGGAAGTCAACCGAAGGGTTTTAATGTCACATCAGGCTGAATTAAAGACTCAATCGAAGCTGTGAAAGCTTTAAGTTTTTATTTCAAGTGACAGTAGTGGTGGTGCAGCTGGAGCCGTGTGAAAGATTACTGTGCTCGGCTGATCACGACAGTCATTTTACATTTTCTGTTTGTCTGTTGGGAGTTGTGTGATTATTTGCTGCTCATTTTTAGCCTGGATGTTTTGCTGTTCCATTTTCTATCTGATGAGTAAAGGGAGGGGTGTGTGTGGTGATGGGAGGGGGGGTTATCCCGTGTGTTGCATTATTTTTCCAATTTATTATTATTTTTATTAATCAAGAAAAATTAGATCTGTGCTGCATTAATCATCAAGTCTTCCTTAATATAGCAAACTGAGGGAGCATTTAAAAAAGGCTGCTTTTAAAAACACACAGCTTTCCCCCTGAGAAGCCCTTTAATACCACATTACTGTTTCCCATTTATGCAAAAGTAAATAAGTAAACCCAAAAGGCAAATGAGCATTCCAGGCATTAAACACACAGTCTTCTGTAAACGCCTGGCTCAGCCCGACCACATCTCCAAGGCATAGCTGCTGCGAGACCAAGGATTGCTGCTATGCTTTAAAAAAGAAGAAGAAGGAAAAAATCGTGTCAGCTTGTTTATTTTTTGTGCTCATTTGAGGAAAGCACCTTCAAAAACAAGTTTCCTTTCAAGCATTTTATTTTGTGGAACATTTTTACTGTTAGAATGAGAAAAGCTTGTGTTAAATATCACATATCATTAGACAAGCTTTGGAAGTGTACAGAAATGTTCAGAGAGAGAAGGAAGTTACATCGCCTGTTTGTTTTCCTTGGGAAAAAAAGGACCTTCTTCTGCGCTGTTAGCAGATCTGTTTTCTTTAACATCCCAAACAGCAGAACAAAGTAGTGAAAATGCAGCAGCTCCGTCTATATGTAAAGAGCTGTTCCCTCCCTGGAATGCAAACCAGGATTTCGGCTTAACAACACTCAGATAACAGCTCTGATTCCAACTAATCCCAGTTGGATGTTTAGCTAGTAATATGAACCTAAGTGAAAGCTAAGTTTATGTGAAGCAATTGGCGGTATGGAGGTTCACACTGTCGTCAAAAGGTGGCGGTATAGGCTGCATTACTTCTGCCTCTAAAGCCAATTTCACAAATCAGTTCTCAAAAAGACGTCCTCGTTAACATGCGGCTGTCCATACTCGTGTATGCTGAACAGAAGCGGCTCAGCCCTGCGTCGGTGTGTGCTTACACAGATTAAGTTAGCATCACAGAATTAGCTTAGCTGACTAACAGTAGCACCTTTGGTTAGAGGCAAAGTTTTAAGTTCACACGGTTCCCTTGCTTGGCGGTAGATCAGCCTCAGTCCCCAACGTTGCACGTTCACACTTGCAACGAAGGTGCATCCGTCCCAGCTCAAAAGAATGCGTCAAACGGCTTTATTAAACAGAAAGTGCATAGTGGTCACTACCTGGAGAATAAAGTTGGTGGTTGTCTGTGAAAGATCTGTGAAAAAAACAAACATAAAACCAGTCTAAATTTTAGAAACAGAAAAAACACAATCTTTTTTTTGACGAGTCCTGCAAGTGAAGATGCGTTCAGAGACTGGAACCTGCCCAGGTTGTGCCCTGCCTCTTGTCCTGTAGCAGCTGCAAACGACTCCAGATTGAAAACTAATGCAAACCCGACTTGTGCTCAATGTAAGAATTGCGTTTGTGGAGTGTGATTCATTCTTGGCCTCTGAACAGTGCGTGCTAGTTAAAATTAAACCATTGATGGTTTATCAGAAGGAAATCTTTTCTTTCTTTCCTTCCTTCGTTCTTTCTTTTTTTTTTGTTGTTGCATTTCTTTATTCTGTCCAAGCCCTCATTTACATTTGCACACAATTCACAATCAGTTGATCCCACGTGGTGTTTTATTTAATTAGGCAAAACACTTATTATATGTGTGTGAGAGCACATGTGTGTTTGCTCTCCAGGAGCCATCAGTCTTTCATGAACTACTTTAAAAAGTGTTGTTCAAGGTAGGAACTAAATACTACTTATCTAATATTTATCTGAGTTATTACTGGGGTTGAATTTGAAAAGAAATCTCTGTGAAGTGGGAGAAATCCCTCAGCGGATGGCTCTTTCCTTTAATACCTCTTTTTAGTCCTAAGATGCGCTCCCATCTCAGCAGTCAAAGACCTTAACAGATCTGCAATTTCTGACAGTTTTCTCAAATCATCTTTATCATTTTTTTTTTTTATTTTCAAATGGCTCACCTCATCATCTTTTCTCTCCAGACCCCTTCCCCTCCCCCCACAGCAACCGTACGCATCTTCCTCTTTCTTTTTTGTTTTAAGTCCATGTCTGTTTGTTATATTATTATTCCTGATTGTGAGCTGCAGTTGTTTTCCTCACCTCAGAACTGCTTTTTTATCTCTTTTTTTGTGTCTTTCAAACCATTAGGTGTAATGGGAAGAGAGTTAAGTGGGGGGCTCAGCACCTCGTTCAGCTAGTCGTTCTGCTGCTTTGGTAAATAAGACAGTCAGGTGTGCAGAGAGAAAGACGAGCTGGAAGAAAAATTTGCGCCCCTCTTTGGCTGATAGCACTAATAGGCTGAAAGGGAAACAGTAAGTTTAAAGGCCGTTAGATATTCTCAATGCCTCTTTTTCAACAGATTTGATGTTTCAGACTTTTGATACCTTTATGACACCCGTTTAAAAAAAACAAAAAACTTTCAACTTTGTTAATTCTTAATTTAGGCTTCAGTGTAGATTTAAAAAAAATATTAAGGAGGAAATTTTTTTCAGAAGGTAGTTTAACTGTATTATAGCTGGGAAGCAGATTTGTTGATTTTTACTGTAAGATAATGTACAGGCCAAGATGGTTTCCGCATGCAAGACTGTGAGTCAGACTTGCTGCTAAATAGACTCAGTAACCATACGTTGTACTGCCACATGTACATCTGGTGAATTAGAGCCCATTTTTCTGCAACAACAAGCAGTCAGTCAGAGTATAATATCTCAGAAATCTAATTAATAAATTTATTGGTGTTGAATCAAATAGAAAAGTAAAGAAATGACAATGTGTAACTAAGATAGCCATTGTAATAAACATTATATCTGGCTGACATCAGCATATTAGCAATGTATTTGTAAGGATATTAGCATGGCAATTAGCATTTAGCTCAAACCTACAGCCTAGTCCAACAAATGTTCCAACATGATCTAACAAATGGTGACATACCGACTATATGTAGCGACATCTTACTTGTCTTGTTTTCTTACTCAGTTACAGCTTCCATCGTGCTGTGGATGACATTTCCTCACATTCATGGGCATTCTTTCCACACATTCAGCGTTAATGACGCTAACATTTTTTTTTTTCTTTTTAAATTGAAAAAGATAAAATAAAATCTTTATTAGGAGTCAGGTTGAGGATGTGGACGGCATGGCCTCTGAAACCTATAAAGTCCGACTTTCATGAACTTTTCTTTAGCATATTTACTTCACTCAACCCGCCAAAGGTTGCATTGAAATAAGTTTACATAGTTTAGATGTGGGGCTGCACGGTGGTGTGGTGGTTAGCACCGCAGCCTCACAGCAAGAAGGTCGCTGGTTCGAGCCTCGGCTGG
>JBAMHW010000001.1:36806215-36821947 GCA_037177495.1 Rhadinocentrus ornatus | reverse complement strand
TTATTGTTTTAGAAACGGTGGTTACCACACAAATTCAGCCACAAGATCCAGATATCCGGCAACACGTGATCCCAAACGGACCATTAACAAGGGGGTACAAGCTTCCGTGTCAACCGTCTGCATAGCAGGGGTGCACGTCAGGTCTGGAAGAGGTGCGTCTCGAGCCCCTGCGGAGCTACGCAGAGCCTACGGCGGTGACGCAGACGACGCGCAACCATAAATCCGCCTTAATGGTAGTACGGCTCCAGTCTGGCCCACTGGAGGGATTTGGTAAATGTGAAAATGACACAGAAGTGCAATTTTGAAATAAATGTGTAAGTAAGTAACAAAGTAAATTTGTCCACAGGAGTGCATTTTTTATGTTACGATGTAAAACATTTCCAAGGCAGGGGACAAATTGTTATATTTTTAACACTTCTCTTAGTTAAAACTTCTGACTTCAGTTTGTAATATGAGTCGGTTCAGGTGGTCGGGATGGCTGCACAGATGTGGAAATGTACATGTGTGTAACGTTACTCAAATCCTTTGATATGCTGTATTTTTCAGTTCTAGGCACCTGTGATTAAATCTTTTAAATTTCTGATTCATTTTCAATTTGTAAGTTTTAACAAATGTTTAAATAATAAAAAGATTGTTTTCAGAATTTTTAGGTTCAAGTTTTCCTAAAAGGATGTTTAATTAAATGTAAACATCTTTGCATCAAAACAAGAGGATAATGTGGAGTTTTCATTATTTACAGGCCATTATGCTGTTATTTTACCGCTCCAGCCCAGATGAGATCAAATTGTACTGTATGTGGCCCCTGAACTAAAATGAATTTGACTCCGTTGACCAAAGCCGACCCGATGACTTTATGTCCCTTGTCATTGTTTTTCACACATAAACAACATACAACTAAAACTTGACACTTCTTCACAGACTGTTTGAGCTGGCGTCCCTTTCACTTCAGCCCAGCAGGACATAAGTTCATCTTTTAAGTCTCTGGCTTTTCACGCACCCCGTTTCTTTCCTGGGAAAAGAAGCAGAATCCAAAGTTAGGTGAGGCTACTTTCAATCCAGGGTCGGGGAGCAGGAGGAACACTAAGGCTGCTGGCCTACATTCCTCACTAATTGTATAATTAGAAAAGCTCTCCAAATGAGCAAGCAAGCCACCCCATTACCCACCCCCCACCCGTAACAGCACCACAACCTCACCCCATCTACACACACACATCTCTCAGAACCCCCCCACACACTCACACAGACACACATGCGTGCCCTTCAAAGCAAATCACAAAAGAGCATTTTGGGAATAATAATTTCAAAAAGCGTTCATTATTAATCCCACACACTAGCATGGCTGGCAGAGGCAGCTAGGCTGGTTAGCACCAACCCCCACCCCCTCCAACCACATTCACACACCACACACTTGTCAGAATGCACCGCAGGTACTAAAAACAAGTTATTAAGTGGTTAGAATCAGGAAAAATTCAGTCTTAACTTGAATCTTTAGAGATGAGAGCAGCAATAATAATTTTATTTATTTAAAGTTATTGGCTGAAATTATCCGATCACACTGATAATGGAGCTTGGAACGGTTATTAATTAGTTGTTATGTGCCCTGTAGATTCCTGCACATGTCAAAGAGCAAATGCAGCCTCCATGGCATCTTTGTGACATTTTCTGGGTCCTGTTTTCAGACTGTTTACACAGGCTGTATTTTACTCCTCAAGACAAATCTCTCTGTAAGCTTTCGTTTCCTTTTTCTATTTTCTTTTAGTATAAAATAAGTCATTTAACAACCAGTAAGGGATGATCTACCTGTGTGCTGTGTTAGCACTCATATTTTACTGTTACTACTGAAGCTCATGGTCAAATAGGAAATTCTGATTTACGGCCTTTGCCATGTACTGTTCATTTCCATGGCTACTGAGGGACGGGAAGGTTGGGGCTGTGGAGGGGGGAGGATGATTTCTGAGGTCGGCAGCAGTGTCTAACAGGATTGTGGGGCACTGTTAAAATGAAGCCGTTAATTAATGCTATTGAGCAGAAAAAAAAGGCAAATGTGATTTGCATACAGTCCTGGTGATCAATGCATTAACCGATTTTTTTTTTCTCCCCACTCTGAAATCTGATTTCCTGAGTTTTCAAAGTGAGAGAAAGGGAGCTGAGACTAATGTGGATCGATCGGGCATCTCTCAGACAAGAATATAAAGCATTTTATTAGCAGGTGAAGGGTGAAACATATCAAGACACAAGACACAGTTTGAAGTTAGACCCCAGTGCCAACATGAAGACCCTTATTTTTCACCGAGTTTTTCCCCCAAATATCAGGTTACAGTGATATTTCTGTCAGACTGAAACTAAAATATTTTGTAAAAAGCAAAACATATATATATATATATAAATATATGACAATAACAGAGGCATAAAAATCAAAAATACGAGAGGCGTTAAAAAAGCAATATGTTGTTTTTTCTCCTGCTTTCTCACTTGCTCTGTCAAGAGCAGCTTATTATAGCGTATTGATTTATAAAGCTTTAAATGTGATCCTCCATGTCCAAGTCAAGGGCAGAGTGTGAAAGAGAAAGAGTGAGAAGAGGAGAGGAAGGGAGAGAAAAACAATGGGGGGAGGAAGAAAGAGAGAAAGACCAAGGCAAGAGGAAAAAGATGTTTTGTGGCAGATTGAGTTAGAAAGAGTGTCCACGACGTGGGGAAGCGGCAGCAAGGCATTTTCAGAGACGCTCTAGAACACAAAAGGGTAATTGTTTTAGCCCAGATGTTGCTTTCGCACAACAAGCAGGATACAATGTTCCTACTGAGCTGATGAGCCCAATCAGTGAAATGATTAAAAATTGATTTTGTCCCTGTAATTACAGTATGTAAACTACTTAGCCGGGATTGCAAAGGAAGTGATTTTCTAATTACGTATATACTCTGGTGTCTAATGATTGGTTTTTTGAAGTAATGAAGAGAGGGTCCTAACGACTCCACTGTGTTCTGTTGTTGAAGGGAGAAGGCAAGAGAAGGAGTGTGTGGGGTGTGTGTATGTGGAGGGGGGGTTGATGGCAGAGCATCGTTAGGGCAAGACAGCAGGCTCGGATACAAAAGGGGATGAAAATTGAATTTTTGCCAGTCAGTGCTCGCACGATAACACGGGGGCCCTGTGTTCGTTTACATAGGCTCTGGAAGCTAAAAGGAGGCTGTGACTTCTCATGAGGGTCGCCAGGCCCTGACCAGCACTGGCAATCTGGACCCTGCAATTAAAACCTCATGGGGCAAGGGATTTAGGACATCACACAGGCACAGGAGAATTAACAGTTGTGCAGGCAAAAAGCTCTAAAATCAGTGTGTAGCAGGGCTGCTCTGAGCTGAATGTGCATCAGCAAGCTTCATTCAGTTGAGTTGGACAGGATGTAACTTGTAGAAAGGAAGCATTTAGGGTTCTGTGTTCAACTATATATTAATAGTAATGGCTTGGATTTAATCTTATTTAAACTTGTAGACCTTTGAACGAAAAGCCAGTATTGTTCCTTAAATTAAAAAAAAGGAAAACAATTTGTTTTATTTTTACCTTTTCTTTAATATCTTGTCATCATTCCTTAGTTTTGTCATCTTTCTGTGTGGTTACAGGTGGTTTTCTCTTTTGTTGTTGCCCTTCATTTCCTGATTTTTTCCCCAGAACAACAAACAGGTGCTACAATTTATTGAAACATGTAAATACCCTTTTAAAAGGGGGAAAATGTGCAATTCTAACTAGTTTACAGGTCAGTGTGTGGTACAACCACCTGCATTCTTCCATGAAGCCTTCACCCAAGCTTTCTTGTGATTTATATAAGTAGTCCATAGACATTTCCCATACTTATAGCTAAAGGAATGGAACAAATTCGGTGCATGTTTAATGTGGAACAAACATTGTGCCCAAAGAAACACTTTAAAATCGGTTCTCTGGGCTCTTTGTGCACGTTCATTTCTCAGTGAATTCAATATCATCTCTAAGACAACTTGCTCTTAATAATATTGACAATTTTTCCCCCTGAAAACCTACATGCATTAACCATATAACAAGCACAAAGACATAATACTGATTTAGTCTAATCTCAATCACAAGAAGGCAAATTTAGTTAGTCAAACTATTTAAAGAGTCCAGCATTAGGGTGCACCCCAGTTTTAGCTACTCCATAATGGACAGATCTAAAATAAAGCAGTCCCTATAAGTATTCTGAGTGTGCCATGTGCTGGATTTTATTTTATTCTTTCTTTATCAAGGCTCTGCAGCGCCGCAAGCTTTTAAGATGGTTCTAAGCTCTTGATTTTCACTTATCACTTCTAAAATAATCCTTCATTTATAATTTGAGAAACACCTCTTAAGGTTAGGATGCTTATTAGGAACCGATTTTACTTTTATCACCTCAAAGTTCTTTAATAAAAAGAGACAAATTTAAAGAAAACAAAATGAACTTTCGGCAAGTGTGAGCACAGACCTCCTTTTCAGTCTGGACAACTCCGAGTGGTTGTTTGATAAATCAGCAGCTCTTCCCTCTCTGCTCTCTCCGTCTTCCCTCCGCTGTCAAGCTTTTTAAATGCAACGTGACAATCTTTGAAACGTATAACCTTTGACTTGCATCGTAACTTAGAATCAAACCGTGAGTCAGGTAAACAGTGTTACTGCAGCAAGACATTGAGACCATCAAAGAGTCACTCTCAGACAGGGAATATAGAGATAAAATGACAGGGTCGCAGAGCACATAAAGACCACATAAATCATACCACACAGAATGAGTCACTCCCTCAACCATGCTTATGTTCTCCTCTTCTCTGCACTTAACATATCTAACAAAGCTAGAATACTTATTCTCATGTTCAATACTAAATATTTAATTTTGACTTTCTTCTTCTTTTTTTGTTTTTTTTCTTGAATTTTTCTGGAGAAATAAAAGGATGTGAGTTAAGCCTCTGCTTATTGGGAGGGAAAGATCTGTGGGTTTTAGTTCCTTGGGAACATTAATAAGTGACAGAAAGCTAGATTAAGAAAGCTGGGATGCGACGAGAAAAGAAAAACGAGGAAGCTTTGAAATGCTGCCAGTTTCACAAACTGCACTCTTCTGACACAGCTGATTGTAAGAGAAGCCGATAGCATAGCCGACTTAGGCCTTTAATAATTCATTTAGTTAGGCTATGATCTATCATTTTGTACCTTTTGACATGTGATATTGAAATTTAATATTGCATCAATACAAATGATGTATTACTAGTCACTGGAAGGAAGAATGTGGATTGCAAAATGATCTCTGAAAATATCTTTTCACTCTTTTCTCTCCTATTCTCTCTGTTCTTTCATAGCTTCATTGTACTAAAGTAGAAAGGCATGAGAGAAACATCTGTCTTCACCCCCTCCCCTTTACTCTCAGCTTTGATATGTGTGTTTAAAAAAATGACAACTTAAAACGCTCTGGGAGAAAGTCTCCTGCTCAAGTCAAGAGAGGCTGGAAAAAAAAGGGTGGGGGGGTATTGGCGATGGAAGTGAGTAGCAGAGGGAACATGACAGCAGTGGCTGGGGGAGACGTCACACGTTGTCGAGATCTCTGACATGACTCTTAAGTGTGGTGAAATCCCACAGGCACTATATTCCTGCTACGGAAGGAATGGTGGGTTCTGGGAAGATGTCAGTCTAGCCGGCTCCCAGTCTGGTTCATGCTCAGTTAGAGAGGGATGCACTGGTAGCGTTGTGGCTGATGTCAGTTGAGAGGGAATTAAAGCTCTGATGTATGGAATATGAGATTGTACATACTTTCCTGATTGAGTCAACCTTTATTTAAAAATAAGCCTCTGACAGTACCAACTGATATTCTGAACTTTTGGATTTAATTTTGGTCTATGTTTGTCGTTGTAAAGATGTATGAAGAAGTATGTGAGATCATATGTGGAGGCATGCTGTTCTAGATTTTATGGGATGCTGGACTGGTTTGGGTGGATCAATCAACCAACCGCAGGAAGTTGTTCAGCTTTGCTGTTGTTAATGCAATAACCATGACATTAAACTTAATCCTCCTCATTTGGACTCGTCAGAAACTCCCACCAGTATCTTTTTTTATTTATTTTATTTTGTTAATTCAAGTTCTGCCTTCAAAACTAGTTTTTCCAAATCTGCAATGTGATGGTGCTGAGCTTTCCAGACTTCATCTGTCTGGCGGCAGGTAGCTCTCCCAGCTCACCAACACATTATTGCTAAAGGTTTGGTGTCATACTTCTATCTTAACTCTTCTCCCTGAAGTCTTTTAATCTCTGGAAGTTTGGTATGGCTATCTTCTGAAAGAGGGATGAACCCACCTACAGGAAGGAGAGGATCCACATCAAAACGCAGTGCAGATCATTTTGGAACACACTATGAAGGCTGTGGTGACTGTAGCTTTAGATGTGAGCATAGCTGCACCACCGCTTGACCAGTCGATACGCCGGAGTCAAACCCATCACAGTCAAATATGATCTGAGAACCTAAACTAGAAGCAGAACTTTAGCTTTTTTTCTGAGAGAAAAACAAAACGCAAAAACAGAAGCTGAAGAAGGTTAACCTGCCAAGATAGTAATAGTCCTTCCTCACTCTGGCACAGGAATAAAGTTAAATACATCATTAGACTTATTATGCCCAAACAGTTCTAGGGGCTCTCTTGGTGTTATTGTGGTGGGGAAGCTCCCCAAAGAACAACACACCTTCAATGACTTTTTATCTATTTGCATATGCAGATAGGATGAAATGCATTGCAAAAAATAATGCAACTTTCAGCCAATGGGAAGAATAAGTGTGAAAATTAAGTCATAATTCCTTCATCTCATATAAGCTTAATAAACAACATGTTTTTATCCAACTTTTTGTTGTGGTTTATTAGTCTTTTTTGGTGTTAAGGTGGGTTTCAGTGTTGTGCTCATCCATCCAATAACTCACTGTATAGTTATGCTGATTTGATGCAGTCCAGCTGTGTCAGATCATGCTAGAACTCCTGCTTTGAAGCAGAGGTTTAACTTAACAAAGTTCTGATATATTTAATAATACAGTGACAATAGTTGAATGATCGAACCTTGAAATAGCAACATCTACTTACTATGAGGTAGAGATGGCTCGGTCAGGTTTACTTCCACAAACTTCTAATAAGATTAAGAAATTGCTATTAAGTGGTAGAGCAGGCAGGTAAAGGGTTAAAAAGGATGAATAAAATCAGTTCTACAAACTGGAACTGACTGCACTTGGTGTTTTGTGGATGCAAAACAACATCAGTACAAGAAGACAGAAAACTTACTCAAATTGTTGTAAAACTGTCACGCTACTCTTCCTGCGCTCCCCAGTTCTTAACGTCGGAGCATATCTTTAGGTCATAAAGACTTAGAGACAGAAGGTAACAGCTCTCTGACCCTGTTGGTACAAGTGAGACTTAACACTTTCTCCCAGAAGCGCCAACTTGAAAACCCACGGCAGTGACAGAAATTCATTAAATCAGTCAGATATAGACGGAAGCTTTTGTCCTGTTTTGAGCTATAAAATGACGTATTTAAACCTGACTGAGTTCATCTACAATAATTATTGATTAGAGTTTGCTGCCTTTACCTTTTGGATAGGTTTGTCAGTGATAGTAAAGGAGAAGGTCTTTACGTTAGTCACATTCTAAATGGTAAAATGGTAAAAGGTCTGTACTTATATAGCGCTTCACATCATACATTACATTCACCCATACATTCCTGCACTGATGGCGAAAGCTGCCATGCAAGGTGCTCAAAAATGACCCATCAGGAGCAATTAGAGGTTCAGCGTTTTGCCCAAGGACACCTCGACATAAACTCAACATTGGCTGAGGATTGAACCTCAGGCTACAAGACAACAGCTCTACCTTGTTACCTCAAACAGACCAGACGTAGTGGCGTGTGACGTGTCTCTGCATGAACCATGATGTTCATGCAGTTTTTAGTGAATCACAGAATTACCTGTTATTTTATGTTTTTTTCTGTTACACACCGATGGCCGTATGTCACTGTCAATAACACTATTTATGTGCATTTTTACTACTGATATACGATGTGAATGACATAGAAAGAGGAAGAAAAATCTGTTTAGGGGAAGATCTCTGCACGCATTTGAAGACTATAACAACTGCTCCCATAGTTTAAGGAGTTTTGCTCCTTGAAAATATCAGCTCATTCATGTCAAGTCAATTTCAAGCACTTGCATTGTTAACCAAAAGTGCATTAATTTAACGAAAACCTGTAGGACAAAAGCTGGTCACTGTTGTTTGTTTCTGTATGGCTTCCAAGAATATTGACCTTTAGCTGTGCCCTGACACTGCTCTGAACATGGAGGAAGTCTGCCATGCTTGTAGGTGTCTGGGTATGTCAACAGTGGGGAAGAAAGACACAGTGAGAGAGAGAATTAGGTGCAGTTGGGAGGTGCCTTGGGTTGCATCGGGTCGTGGTGTGCCTCCCTGCTCTCAGCCTTATGTCAAGGCTTTATTATTTCACCTGCCAAGGTCCTGACCTGCTATATCCAGCACACTCTTCTCTCACACTCTCCAGGAAACAGATATTGGTACAACTGTCTATAGAAAACTTTTAAATGTCCCAAACAGCCACATCAAGAAAGGTACAACTAAATAAAGATTCCTCATTGATTGTGTTCTTGAAAAAGACCATTTTCTCCAAACTGAAAACTGTTGGTTAAAGAGAGTTAACAGTTTCGAGGCAACGCAAGGCTGTCTGTAGCACACACCGGAGGCAAAGCAATGCATTAGAATATCCTAAAGCACAAGAACAAGTGAGCAAGAAATGAACAGATTACAAATGATTAAATGAAAGTTCACCATAGGCTGTGCACATTTCAACTTAATGCTCAAAAAGCTGTTTCCATCAGACTGTGGATGAAAGAAATCATTACTTGTGGTGCTTTTGCATCATGTGATGAGACCAGGAATCACTGGAAAGCCCTTCCCCGGATCAGGATCCCTACCAGATTTGAGCAACCTCTTCTTATTTTGGTTGACACTATTCACTTTCTTTCTTGCTACCTCCTCCTCTGTGTATTTGTTTCTGCTTTTTTTATTTCCGTCCTTTCTTCCTCTTGCCTCAGGGGTGCATTTGGCAGGTCAACACCTCAGCAGGTGGGGCATTGTGGGCCAGGTGACCTTTGTCTGTCATTGTTTTGCTCCTCACACCTCACCCGGGGAGTAGGGGAAGGAGCTTAGTGGATTCCACCTGCCACTGACTTTACCATTATGGGGCTCCACATTGGCATAAGATTTTAATTGCCATTGAAAACTGTAAAGGTCCCAAATAATTTGTGTACTCAGTAAAGCATGGGTTTACTGTGATCTGGATCTAACCAACTGAACAGAACCAAAACAAGCAGTTCCTGTGTAGACAATGGCAGAAGCAATGCTAGATTTAAAATGTGATTTGCGTTTGTGCGAGCTGCATTGAAAGATAAATCAAATGCACCTTGAGTGAGTAAGGGGGATGAAGATGAAATGAAATACCCAAATGCTACCTCCGCTGAGGCCTGATTGAGTTCAGGTGGCAGGGAAGTGTCTTACCCACGGCTAGTTGTCAGTGAAGGATCTGCTGTCTTCTCATCTCTGTGTGCTGCAGGGCTAACTGGTGAACATCGGGTGTGTTGCTTTGACGGATGTTCATGTGCCTCCTGTGTTGTGGGGGGACAGGCCATTGACACTCTTCATATTTCAAAAGCAAGGTCTGAGGAAGAAATGAAGATTGATGCAGAAAAATGGCGCGGCAACCCATTGCATTTCCTGTCCATATATTATCATTTACACATGCGTGGCACCTTACTGTATAACTGTACAACTATATGCATGGACATGGTGCCACACATATTCACATGGGGGTGGGTGGGGGTTCTTCTTCTCTGTTATTAGAGACCAGTGATACAATTGCATTTGATCTCCAAATAAACAGGGAATCAGTCCATCTCCTTGGTGAAGATGGCAGATGTGATGGACGAGTACATTAGCATTGAAGACAACATTAGATTTGCTCAAAATTATTGATCTTTTGTTTGTGAGCCAAGTCGGCGATAAATTACAGTGCATGGAAGATGTGACTCATTATCGCTGTGCCAAAAGCCCGACAGACCTCTGTCAAAGCGCACTCTCCTTCCCCCTCTCTTCCTCCTTCCTTTCATCGCCATCACTACAAACCAATTTAATCTGTTTTTAATCCTTCCCTCTTTTCTATGACTGGTGGCTTTAATGCAAGGCCTCACTGTCACTATCTGATTCCCTTAAAATTTTAATCCTGCACTGATAACCCTTTATTATTACATATTACACGCACACACACTCACACACACACACACACACACACAGACAGCAGGACTCTCACACATACATTCTCTCTCACACACACACACAAATATGTACACGCAACGTTTAGTGGCTCTCTTGGTGTTTTATTCCTTTTTACCTTCTTAGTGAAGAAAAAATCCTTTTATCACACAATGGGTAATTTATATCCATTACCAGCGTTTTCAATCCTTTTCAGCACGGCTGTCACTGCCTTTGGCACACTCGTGATTAATGTGATCTAATAATAGTCTGCCATTATATTTCCTTTAGTAAAACATGTACCAACATCCTATTCAGCTCCACAAAATTCATTGCCCCTTAAAACATTTTCCCCTTTTCGTTTGAAAGGAAAGATTGCTGTTTTTATTTTTTTTTTCAAGTTTTCATTCTCCCCTCCTCCTTGGAGGTGATTATTTACAGGTTGGGGAATAAGGTGAGGCGGTGGTGGGAGGAAGTGGGATGGTACTTCCTTATTTTCAGACACTTGACGAGATTTGTGGTTTAAGGTAGTTTGTGTGAAAACACTTGGGTCAGAATGTGTTTGTGTGTGTGTTTTTAGAGTGACATGATATGGAGACGACAACAGCGACAAGCCAAAACAAAGATGTTTTTCCTCTTATTTTTCTTATCTTAACAACATTCAAGCAAAAAAAAAAAGTTTATAATTTACTTTATATTATTTATAGAAAACCCTGGGTATTAAATTTAAGGGAAAAAATATTACACATGTTCTTGCGTGAGTTGGTTGCTGGGGAGGTTGTCCAGATGTCTGATCTGTCCCAGCCGGGCAGCCTGAGCCAGTCTGCCACTCATGGGACACTTTTCACATGGGGCAGTGCCAGTGTTCACACACACAAACACACACACACATATTTCAGTTTGCACAATATGAGTAATACCTGGACGTAATGCATATACTCTCTCTCTCTCACACACACACACACCTAAACACACACACACATAATCCTGGCTCCCTCTCACAAAGTGGGTAAACCCTTACTGGGTCCTCAGACTTGTATCCAGGATGAACATGTGGTGCCACAAAACATGGACATCCATTTCATCATGAATTCTCCTGGTGTGTGCATCTTTGTGTCTGTGTGTGTGTGTGAGGACAGAAGGGTAGACATGGGTGGGGAACTAATGACACTAGCTGCGTTTCCATTGCCCCTAGAATTGTGCTAAACCTAAACTAGTAACGGAAACACCTAAAAAAAAACTACTCTTAATTATTGCTAAAAACGTTTTACATGAGGTGTTTTTTCTTTTTTTAGACGTGCCGATATAGAAGTATGCCACAAAAGTGTAATGGAAACACTTTTTTTCACATTTACACGTGACCAGACGTGACGTAGGGGTTTGGATATGTCTTCACAAATAATTAAAGAAAAACATATAACCATCACCCCTGATAGCAAACAACAGCGAAATGCAGAATTTTACAAGGAATTAGAAATCTCCTCCTTAAAGTGGAGTCTCGCGGGACTAGATTTTACAAGAAGTACAGCTTATGCACTAAACACCATTTATTGAAAACTGCAAATCGCAGTTGTACTTTGTTAAAGTTTTACAAATATCGCTTCTATTTTGTGAAGCGAGTGTCTGCAGCTCGTGTATACCTGCTGGATTTGCTCGGTATCAGGGTGATCTGCTGTGCGAAAGTCAGAACATAAGTACATGGAAGCACTGGACAGTTGGTCCACGTGTGCTGTCTGAGCGTTTGTGTGTCTCTGACCCCAGAATCTAACTTTACCAAACACATCTGTCAACACTTTACACGTACGTAGTCTCCCCTTTGTCTTCCTCTGCTCCTTTCCCCATGTTTCCCCTTGGATCCCTTTAGTTAGAACCCTTCCATTAAAGATAACTTGTATCTCAAATTAACCCTTCCCAGCAGAAATCGAAGGTTAACCTCGTTTAAAATATAAATATATATATATATATATATATATATCATAAAATAAGAAGCAATCCACTTTGGATATCACTCTCTCATGGATGCGGAGATGTAAAGTTGTTTTGGAAAAACACATCAAGCATCGTCTGACCACTAAGATAGCGTAAAAAGTCTCTGTCTCACAGTGTCTACTTCACTTTTTTGCTCTTCTGTTCTCTGAGTTTCAGCCCCAACAAACTCTAGACACAAATATATGAGCAAACATATAACAAGAGAGGTGCCACGCCGAATCGAGCTAAGGAGATAAACATAAACAGAGCAGAAAGAAAGGTTTATCTCTGAGTCAGCGAGTTTGAGCAAAGTCTGATTAAACAAGATAGGAAACCATTTGGGATAGTAAATAACAGAGGTGTCAAAGTGTTGCTTAATGACCTGGATATCTACTGCATGAAATATGTATCTGCATATCTATGCATATCTATGCAGGAGCTGCATTTTCTTTTCCCTTTAATGCCTTAATGTGCAGGAGGAGTTTACATGTTGAACAGAAATACCCTGGAACTGAAAACAAGTTGGCTTCTCAGCCTTTCCTGACTTAAAAAAAACATTTGACATGAAACACACTGGTCATCATGCCAAGGGTAGTAATGTTTTCATATGAAGACAACACAAATAAAACTCATTGTTATTTTGATTTTTTTTAATATATATATTATAATTTTCATATTTGGATTTAAGTATGTACTGTCCAGCCATCCTGAGACTAAATGTCCCCCACCAAGAAAATGGTAACATTTATAAACGTCTGTGTGACATTGCACTGGTTGATGTATATATATATATTAACATGATTCAGAGATAATCTTTTCTCTTTTAAATTATATAATTCTTGTATTGTATTGTACTGTATTGTATTTAATGTCCAAAATGTTCGGGAGAAAGAAAACGTAGCTGTTTCGTGTTTACAATTCGATAAATATACCAAATCACCAGCCAGCAAAGGCAGTCATATCACAATTTACTGCAAATATTACTGTAGCCTTTGGAAATGTTAAGAAAAATAGGTGTAACAGTAAGAAGGGCAAGGTGCAGAGAGGTGGACCAACAGGAGGAAGAGAAGCAACAGAGCTGGAGTTATTCCCTGCAGTCAGCAGTGCAACAGTCGATTCACTTCCCCTCCTCTTTCCACAGGGGGGGAACCCTTTCTGACGAGGGGATGCAAGGGACGCTATTCAGAAAACAGGTGGGGGTGGGAGGGTGAGGGCTAGCAGTGAACTAAGCACTCTCCTTATCTTCTCCCTCTCTCTGTCTCACAGGGCTTCCTGATCAGTGTCGACCAGAAGCGGAGCTGAAGCTGGCTTAACGGGGCTAAGCACACTGTCACGCTGTCTAAGAAACTACCCCCACTCACTGTCTGAGGTGACTCAGGGCTTTCAGGGAAGAGAAACTGTGGGAGGAAATAGTGGACTGGGATGGAAGTTTTTCTGTATATTTGTAGACCGATTATTATTATTATTATTATTATTATTATTATTATTATTATTATTATTATTATTATTATTATTATTATTATTATTATTTTTTATTTTTTTTTATTGTTATTATTATTATTATTATTGTTATTATTATTGAATAACATTTTAAAGCAACTTGGTAATGGTTGCTAGGGGGATAAGGAGAGCTGCAGTAATTAATGTCACATATACTGTGTATACACATTCATGGACATACATACACACAGCAGTCGTCTGGGTTTGTTGTAAGTGGACATACAGACAGACAGCATGAGCATATCAACAGATAATTCCATTTTAATCCCATTAGTTCTCCGATGTGGGAGGTTGCTCCATCTTTAAGTACAAGCTGCCTCTTGTCATTTTCCAATGCAGTGTCCAAACCAGTAGCTGTGAACTTACAGTGGCCTAGATGATGGTATTGATATGCATGTGTAAGCGGCTCGACCTACGTTTGAGGTGTTTCGATGCAAAATAGAGCAAGTCAAGCCTAGAAAGACACGTGTGGCAGATTGAGCTTGTAGAACCTAGAGCCACTGTAACACAGTGTGTGTGATGGACTCAGTGGAAACGCTGCAGGCCTGTGTGGGCTTGGCTCTTTGGCATTCTTCAAAGATACAAGGTTAGTTCACCTAGCAACTATTTCTTATCCAGCTGTGGAAATGCCTTTGCCGTCATATTGGAAATATCTAGCAAAGGTGTGGATGAAGATTTTGCATTCATCTGTTAATAGCAGGGCTAATACATTAAGGCTTGGTAGAGATTTATTTCTGTTGATATTAAAGTGGGGGTTGACTGTGATGCCAGTTTGGCATCTTAATATTGTGCACAGACAAAAGTAGCGACTATTCTCAGATTACTTTCTCTTGTTCTTTCTTTTCCCGAACTGGGATGTATCTATATGAATATATGTATAAGTGTCTGTATATGTGTGTGTGTGCATGTAGCTTGGTGTGGTTGTAAAGCCAGCTATTTGATAAAAATGTCTGAATAATTTAGCACTCACATAATTTTTTCTAATGCCATTCTTTAGAATCTGACTTCGTCACTCTAACAAATGCATATGTCAGAAAGTTCAGGGGATTTTGTAGAGTGTTAGTGCCTGTGAACAGTGAGTGATGGCAAGCAGCCGACTCTTTCCCTCTTGTCTACCAACAGCTCCATGTGAGCCATGTGCACCGTATTCCTTTCTCAGAACTAACACCATAGTGAATTGAAATAAAAAGGCCACATATTTTATTTATGTGTCAAAGTTCTGGTGAAAGAAGGGTATGAAGGAGGGTGGCTGATATCATTCCATCCATGTTGATCAATCCTCCCAGACAGGGAGAGATGGGGAAGGAGCATGCACAAGAAGGTCGAAGGAAAAAAGAAGCCGAAATGGTGGTCATACTGATTTGCTAAAGAAATACAGCATTGCACGATTGGCTTAAATGTCCACATAAGCCTGAACTCAGAAGTGGTCGTGCATTTGGCCATACAGGCATGGATTGTGGATTTTCTACATGGCTTAGCTGTACACTCTCTTACCCTTTGATTTCATGTAGAAATAGTGCATTGTAACATATAGTAGATCCAAAGTCCCCAATCATCCATTAAACACTCCCTTTCTTAATCACATTGGCCAGCATCTACAAACACCCTACTGGCTTGTGTCAAAACATCACAACTCAAAGCCCACTAACTAGCAATTTTTGTTGAACTTTCAACTACAACTTTTAGCATGCCTTTGCAGATATTGTTACAGGGCCGTACTTGTATGGAGATAAGTTTCTGCTTTACTCTCAGCCCACACAGGGTGATGGATTTGGGGTATTTAATCAAAGCAGACAGACTTAAAAGCACATGGCCCTCAGAAATGACGCAGTGCGTAGGTCGAATGCTAATTGGTTGAAAGTCAGCTCGAGCCGGGAGGGGCTGATAATGAATTTTATCCCAAAGAAGACAAAGGATCAAAAATGCTAAAAATGAAGCAATGATGGTAGCTGGACAGTATATA
>JBAMHW010000001.1:36782086-36802867 GCA_037177495.1 Rhadinocentrus ornatus | reverse complement strand
ACATGTAGGCAGAACACACACATGTAGGCCGAACACACACATGTAGCCTACACACACATGTAGGCCGAACACACACACGTAGGCTACACACGCATGTAGGCCGAACACACACATGTAGCCTACACACGCATGTAGGCCGAACACACACGTAGCCTACATAGTCAGTACAAAGCCCCCACTTCCTGGTCTACCGTAATAACCCCCGTAATGCGCAGGCACATTACACAGATAGAGTCAGCCTATATTCTACCGGATATGACAACATACACATGAAGAGCGATGCCGGCTAATCGAGAGGTTCGGGAGGATTCCCAGTGGGCCACATTAATTTTGGGCCAGTGTCCCGGCATATGTGGAAAAGCGTTGCGATGCAGCAGCGGTTCATAGATCAGTCTGACACGCAGTGATGAGGGGAGATATTTCAGCTTCACTGCCGATGCGAAGTACATTTTTTTCTAATTTTTTTTATTTTATACAATGATACCAACTGGCAGTTTAGCCAGTTTTTCCTGTCTGAGCTCCATGTTTAATATTTTTATTATATATTTTTTGAAGGGCAATTTTGTTTACAGAACAAAAACTTTATTATCCACCATACTTAATGTTTTTGGTTGTGTTTGGTTTTCATTCATTATAAATGAGACTGAGATTCTGTTCTATTCATTGTTTTTATTATTTCAATTTTTTTTCCAGTTCCAGTGTAAAATGTTCTTTAGAAATGAAAGTTCATTAATCTTTGAAAGGGTGTACTTGCATTATTATGGCATTATCATTATATTAGTTGAAAATGGTCTCAAAATGACAACATTATCGCTTTGCGCAATATTATCGCTTGTCGCAATAATTTCTGAGAAAATTTATCGCTAAGCAAAATTTGTTATTGCGACAGGCGTACTGCTGCTTCTTGGCATTGGCTTGGTGTATGTGTGACCTTAGATAAGGACCTTGGATGCGAACTATTGTAAGATTTATAGTTAGATTTAGTGTCAAACCATATCCCAAGACACATGTTGTGCACCAGCATAAATGCTATATTTCAAGCTTCACCTAAAGGACAATTTGTCAAAGTATAGCAGTAGTTCAAAAGAAATTAAATACATTGTGCATCTATTTCTTTAAAAGATGTGTGTGGAAGAATAAACAGATTCAAGGCAACGGCAAAAACCTCTACCTACTGTCTAATTGGTAAAAAAAAAGAAAAAAAAGAATTGCAGGAGTTTTTTATGCAGGCAGTATAACCTCCATATTTCTGGATATTTGCTATGAAAAAACATAATCCTCATTGTACTGCAGATGCTTCGACTCATCACATTCCTACATCATGAATTACAACATCACTCTTAGACCTTAACATTTTGTTAAGATAGGAGCACACATGCAAATTTGTGTGACTGCAATGAAACTCTTACAGCTCCAGAACACTGAGAAAGCAGATTTGTGTTTAATTGCTTCAAGAAATCTGACAGTGAATCTGCCATTTTTATCCACTTTGAAATAAGACTTACATTTGACCATATAGCTCTCCTCCACTCTGTCACTACATACCTGGCGCAAGGACATGAGTGGAAGGGGGAATGAAATTAAAGAGCAGTTAAAGAAAACTGGAGAAAAGAGCAGAGAGTGTGCACAGGGCCATAAAAGGGATAGTTTAACCATTGATCGAGAGCAGTGGTGGAAATGGCAGTAGTAAATCAATTTTATCTTGGAGCAGCTAAAGAGTGTTTTCTAATGAGGTTAATGCCACGTAATGGCTAAATTCCTCTGCTTAAAAGATGCCCTCAAGGTGGTGGCAAGAGATAGATGTCGCCATAGGAGGCTTAACACATCGCCATGCAGCCCCACAGCAGAAGTATGCTTATTTCTTTTAGGGAGAGCTTATGTTAAATGACTTTATACCTTCATCTAAACAGCTGTTTTTATTAACACAGACTCATCTGTAACTTTGACTGGACATTTAGAAAATAATAAATATCATGTCCACTTTCAAAACCTCGATTGCTGCACATAAAACAAAAGAATAAGGCAAAATGGATTACTTCAATACTTTACAGAACTGCAGCTGTCATTTTTTAACAGCACTCATCACCTCAGTGCTAGACAACGAGGCACTAAAGAACCGCATACTGACAGCCTATGTTGCTACCAATAGTCCTCATGGATTATCAGTTCAATTATCTTCCGGATCATAGAAGCACTTATGAAATTGCTGATGATGAAGTGGATAAGTTCTCAACATAAATATATATTTAAAATAAGTTGGCATCGGCAAAGCACAAAATATAAACCCAGGGTTAGTCAGAAGACTGAGAGGCTTTGAGATTGACTAGCTTGTTAGCACACTGAGCAATCTCATCGGCTCTGTCAGGGTCTGAGTTAAAATTAACTGTTGTCATTGTGAACATTTACAACATTCAAGTGCTTAATTTATTACGTTTTCCTTGATAGGTTATCTTGTCAGAACAAAAAGGGATTCTGAATCTCCTTTTAGAGCTCGGGAAATTTGATAAAAAATATCACATTAGTGTCAATTTAGTTTAAAAGGCCAAAACACTGGCAAAATTGTGTAATGGCCGGGCTTCAAAACGACAAGCTGGCATATCTAACTTTCTCAAAAACGCCATCCTTAGCCTCTACTTTTCAAAGACTATTCAAAGGTTTCCTCTCTGCTTTGGCCAGACACAGCTCTACAAAGCTTCAGCGAGTGCATACTGGCCTTATTGCAAGACAGTTGTGGAATTAAATGGGTGGGTGGGTTTTAATCAGGGGAAGAAAGTTGGTTCCCAGCTTGAACCTGTCTAAAGGTAATTATGGTGTGTAAAATACAAACACAATACAAGCGTCAGAACACTGTCGGCTGATCAGACAGTAGTTTTATCTCCTGAATAAACTCTTCTATTCCTCTCCCCGGGCTGGGGTAGGAGGAAGTACTTAGGTGGAAGCAGAGGCGCTGAGATTCAACAACTGAGACAACTTTAGCTGATACTTTATGTACAGGGAATCCCAAAGCATCCAATATCAGGACTAATCATAATATAAGCTAGCTAGCTAGCATGTAAGCAGACCCAGACATGTTAAAATATTACATTACACAAATTACATTAGTTAGTAATGGAAGCATAAAGAATCCTCTTAGTCTTCTGTGAGAGTGATCTGAAGAGTCTTTAAGCTGTAAACTAGACTCCTCTATAATGTTGCTGATGGAAAGCAGCTCACAATCAGTGTCTTTTTGTGATCTGGACTCATAATGGGTGCACCGCATAGAGGGAGAGGCTCCGAGAAGTCGTGGACTGTAAGGAACTATCAAATCTACCTGTACTGATAGTGGATTTGAGGCTACAGTTTTAGTTTGTGAAAAGACACAGAGGTTTATGTATAAGTTCAAGTTTCTTTGGGTACTGTTCTTGCGCTTGTTGCTATGAGAAAAATATGCTTACATTGTTTCAAGACCGATGTAAAAAAAAAAATCCAAAAGCCAAAATGATGTAAATCATTATTTAGAGGGGAAGTCATAAGATCAGGGTGAGTTAAGGTGATGTCCTCTGAAGTGATGGAAAAATGCCAAATCTGCTCTTAAATAAGTTTGAAAAAAAAAAATAAGAAATGAGTACAACCAGTGCGCAGCTTGAAACTTAAGGAAAGATCATCTCTATAGACCTCTAGCATTGATCACTGGGGCCCTAAAGCTATTATCATGATCTAATTAGGTTTAACATAAGTCTGTGTCATGGCCTGGTGCAAGGCTGCCTTGTCCCCAATTCCACACTTTCACAGCACCCCTATTTAAAAATAGCACACATGTGCCACATGAATACTAATACTTTTTCCAGCCTCGGTAAGATCTACTTTAATGTGAGACCGCTGTCTGAGCAAAGAGAAATGATGTAATCCGCAAGGCGTTTAACAAGTACGGGGAAACCTCCCAGGTTTCCCTCGCTCGTCCAGCTGCATGTTGGTGCTCTGATAATCTATTAAAGACAAACCATCTGTGGGAAAATGAAAAACAACTACTAATTTTAAAACATTATTCTGAAAGGCACCATGCAGCTTATCATGCAAGTAAATTTTTGCTTTTTCAAATACAAAATTAATTATTGACTTTAAAGACATAAAGTAATTGAAAACTAGATTTTATTTTTTCAGTGTTTTGGGAGATAATTTAAATAAATAAATAATTATTTGAATAACTAAAATTTCATTTTATTTTATTTTAGAAACAAATTTTTATTTAAATTATGAAGTATTTATTTAAACTTCATACAGAATTAATAAAATACTTTATTTAAACAAAATATTTTTCATTTTTATTGGTAAAATGAATTCATTTGTTTAAATTTTTTATTAATTAATAAAATATTGTTAAGTTGCATATTTAATTCTCATATGGGATTGATACAATAAATTTTGTATTTAATAAAAAAAGATTATTTATTTATTTTTTTTCCTTTACATTGAATCTGAGCCGTAAACGATCAATTTGACCCTGGATATCTGAGTAATTTGTGCACAGCCAGCGACTGTTATACTGATAATACAACTACCTTCAGTCCGTCTCGTATACCTTGCTTTAATACTGTACAGCTGTGAATTACCTGCTCTGACAGCTTGTTAATTTTCAAACAGGGTTAGCAGCAATTGTGTGCATGGCTGGCACAGTGGGTGGCTGTGACCATGTGCACCCCTTCCCTCCCTTCCCCCAACTCTGACACACGCACACATGCATGCACGCACACACAGATACTGAGATAGAGATCCTAATACAAGACTTCATATGTAAAACTTCTAGACAGCAGATTAAATACTCTGAGCCTTGCCCTCTTCAAAAAGCAATTTTTTTTTCAATGCTGCACGATTTAGGTATCCGCTACAGTCTTATTACTTCAGGGTCAAGCGTAAGTGAGAAATGCATATACACGTTTTAGACGTGTTCGTGGTTTCTGAAGGACCACTCTCACCAAACGGGCCCTTTCTCTCCCCCCGCCTCCCTCTTTTGATTGATATGTGAAATCCGTCTCTCTGCAGTTCTAAAGGCAGTCCCTGTGTGTGTCTGAAAGGTGCTCATTGTTGTGTAGAGACCACTTTGTCAAGAAACAATCCTGTTCCCAAGGAAGCCGAGAACGTCTTAAAAAAAGATACATTGGCGAACTTTAATTTTACGTGTGAGGTCATTTTAATCCTGATTAATTTTTATAGTAGCATTTGTAGTTCAATGGCTGGACGCCCTAGTGCTCCAAAAGAAGGGACAAAATAAAGGAGCAATGGGTAAGAAAGAAAAACCCACCCACAGACCCGTTAAACAATCCTTAACCTAGAGTGTTGCGGAAAGCGAGGACGGAGGGAAGAGGCCTTTGTTGATGGGCACATTGGGGTGTATTTAAGTTTTACAAAGAAGATTCTCTGAATGGAGACCTGATTTTTGCTACAAGGTTTAAAATAAGTAGTCTAAGGACAGAATTTCCAGGGGATAAAGTTTGTGTAGGGTAATCTGTTAGGCCTCTAAGTAAGAGGAGGCATCGTCTCTGAGCTGTTAGCAAGCAGGAAGGCAACAAGCTTCTACACCAGCCTTCGTCTATTAAATATAAGAGATAATTCTCATTGGACACATTTGATCTTGGCAGACTTTTTCTTTTTTGATAGTAAAACTCTCCGGCATCCTTTGTTGTGCAAACTAATGGTTATTTGAGTAGCCATTTGTCTTTCCATCTGAGCCAGGGTTGTGTTTGGTCTTGACCCTCTGGCCTCCGCTAGGTTCAGACTGGATAAGACCGGCCATGCTGGATTTTTAGGCATCACATCAACCCAAGTATATTTTATTTCCCAGCATCCTTAACATGTATTCATAGCTCACCACCACTGTGGCTGCACCAGAACTGTCTTGTTTAAAAAAAGCAGGGTGAGACCAGATAGCGTGATTCATAATGGTTATTTATGTATCATGTAGCTGAAACACAGCAGGGGGCAAAAGCTGGTCTTTACTAAGTACATCTTTTTCCTGCTTAGTTTCTACTTAGCTGAGTTTGTGGCCTGTCTTCCTGATATTATCTCTGCGTTTTTGATCATCCCAAAAATAAGTAGTGTAGTAGTCTGCTGTTTTTGAGCAAGGAAATTTGCTGGTGTGATGTGACAGTCAAGTTGGAGGCAGACAGATGCACATCGCTTCGGTTAGGTGACACAGCCTCTTAACCCTTCCAAACCCCAGCTGCTAGAAAGCATAAAAGAAAGAAAAGCAATGCTAATGCTTGCGGCCTGCATCACAGTAAGAAATAAAAAAAAAGACAATTTTCCTGCTTTTTTCTCTAACTGTCCCTTATTTATTTCTCTGATTTTTCCCTCCTTTTTTCCCCTCTGTTCCGAGATGCAGATCCAAGTGTGCAGTGGTGCATTACTAAGGACACCTGCTCTGTTGACGTGGCCAGGCAGATTGACGGTGTTGGGGTGTGTGTGTGTGTAAGCATGTGAGCTTGTATTCATTCATCAGTTTTTTTTTAAAGCCGAGACAAGGACCAAGCCCATCAAACTCTTTTGAAGTGAATCTGTGGAATCCTGCCTCAAATTTTTCCACAACTGGCTTAAAGTCTGTGTCTTCAAACTGGTCTCAACCGCATGCTTGCTCATGCAGGGCAGAGAGATACGAAAAAAAAGATGGCTGTGTTTTAACTAATCTATGTTACTTTAAAATAATTTATAATGAGAACTAAGAAGAGATTTGCATGAAACAGTAACACAGCATTCTTCTATAACCAGGAAAAAAAGTGACCTCTCTCCGGACCATTTCATCAATTCTGCAAAGAAAAAAAAGAAAAAGAAACAAGTCCTCTTTCCAGAGGGTAAAAAATAACAAAAGAGGGAGCTTTCAAGGCCTTGGAGGGTACAATATGTTCTGTTACATTATACTGTACTTTCTCCATTGCTCTGCTTGGAGAAAGAGATTGGAGGTGAAGGAGGCGCGAGATGAGCAAAAAGGAATATTTTGCCATCTTATTACTGACATTTGAATGAGTTCTGTTCACATCTACTCCTAAACCCCCACCGTGCACTACCACCCGACTGACATGCAAAAAAAATTCTTATTCGCTTACTATGTAGGTCACATTACAGTGGTGTCTAGCTATTGGACATGGGCTTAGATAACTGTTTGTCGAGTATTAAATGCTTTCGCTGCATCAGCAGCCTCTGCCACTGGTATTTCTCACACAGCTGTGCAACTGAAAAGAGGCAGCGCCGCAGCAAAAATCATGCCACACTGGTGCACATGCACACATATGCTTTCAAACACTGTCTGTGTGTGTGTGCGTGCGTGGGTGTACACTTAAAAAATCTTGTTTATGTAAAACATTCACTTTTCTCATATGAAAAGTGGCTAAAGTGAAAATGAACAGGTCTTGAAAGCCGGTGGGAGCAGCACCTGTAAATGAGGCCTGCGCGTTGGTGAATAGGAGCTAAACCCATTGACCTGAGGTGCTAACTCAAGCAGATGAATCTTTGCTTTTCTTTCCTCTTATCCCTGTTTGCTTTGGGTGACCTTGCACACCAGCCTTGATGTAGTGAGTTCACATAGCACGGCCCTAATGGCTTAGATAGGCCTCAGTGTGGTCAGTACTTTCCACTGAAACCACCCCTCCATCTTTAAACCTCCACTCCTCAATTGTACTCTTACCGTTTGATACAAACGCTGCAACCCCTGATTTGAAAATGGCGTGAAATGAAAGATGCACGAGGTACGTGTGTGCGTGTTTGTCAGTTTTCCTCCCCTCCGTCTGTCCTTTGTATGAAATGAGCCCAGATGGTGATTGATTTTTCAAGTGCTGACATCCCTGCTTGAGAAGCACCCCTCCATTCTGCACATGCACACACACACACACACACACGTGCGTACCCTTCTTTGTGCAGAGCAAGTCAGGCACACTAACATCTCGGTGCCATCATCCTCTTTGTGACTGCCAGCAACCACTATTGATTGACAAAAGTATGCATGCAAACAAATACACACCCATTCACACACACACACACAGACAAGGACGCAATCATGCAGCCATCCAAACACATAAGCACAGAGCAAGAGGTCATTTGCAGGTGCTGATTTAAAAATGCAAACGTGCAAATATTGTTAAAAGAGGAAGATAAATGTCATGAATTTAATCTGCTTCCACTCAAATACATTTAAAAGTTATAAGTATTGTTTCTATCAACAAAAAATAATTAAGAGTATTAAAAATGACATTTTTCAGACTTATTTGAGCATGAGGTGACACACATTTTACTGGTTTCATTCACTCTAAAGTTAGATCTGATTATTTTTTGCTAAGCAAAGAAAAATATAATCATTTAGGTTGGATACAAGAATGCAAATTAATAGCATTAAAAGCTGACTAAACTTTAGCCTGTGTTTGAGAAGATGAAGAGAAAATCCCGATAAATAGCAGAGACATAGATGACATCAGCGAAACATATAATTGGTTTTAAAGAAGCATTTTCTAGAATCTGTCCACAGTATGAGACAGATAAGGAGACGCAGAGCAAAGGCAGACAGGATACCATAAAGTGACAGCGAGCTGTACGCCATAGCAGCCCCATTGAGTTAAAGTGGTTGTGTGGCTAAATGATGTCATTGGCTAACTAGGCGTTCTCAGGCCATTGCCTCTGTTTGCGTGACTAAATACATACAATTAAGGCCTCGGCACTTCTCAATCTCTGTGAACTCATTGTTATCCCCGGGTTCAAGTGCACTGATAATGGGGGCCAGAGGAAAACAGGCGTAGCAGTGAGAGAGACAGAGAGCTGGTGGGTAAAATAGACATCTCATTATTAGTGGCATTCTCTTTCACCCCAACAGCGCTACTAAAGCCTTGTTCAGTCTTCACTAATCTGTCCCATTTTCTGCTCGTTTTCTTTTTTTTCCCCCGTAGCTCCCTCTTTGTCTTACTTTTTATTTTTACCTCTTTCCATGATTTTTCCATCCTTCTTTCAGCTCATGCTTGTCTCACACCAGCCTCCTCTTTTGTTTCGTGATGCTTTGTGTAAGCAGTGTTTCCTCCCATAGAGTGGGTTACGTTTTACATGCAGCGGGCTCCGGGGATGAAACATAGGCCTTGTATGACTCCTCGAATGTTTCTGCTTTTGTGACTTAGATTTGTTTTGTCTTGCAAATGTTTGTGAATGTTCACTGTTTAAAGCAGAAAGAGAGTTTGACATGTATTTCACCGTGTTTCATATTCTGGTCTTTGCTTTCCGTTTCTGTTGCCTTTAAACCGAAGTGCAGCTGCACAAAGTGATCTCCACAAATTTTAAAAAGCAACAACGTGCACAAAAAGAGGAAATAATTAATTCTCACTGTTAGCTGCCTGAAGCGGTGGAGGTCACACTGTGGTCTCCTTGCCATGGCACAAACACACACATACGCGGACACAAACCAGATCGGGTGTAATCGTCTAAAGCGAGACTTCCCTGATGGCCTAAACACTTGACAGTGATGCCCTCAAGTCTCAGAGAAAGCTCTGTAACTGGAGAACAATTGCTTCTGTCTGTCTTGAGTAACTGGATCACTATGCTGTCCTCTCTTCCCACAGGCACACGCACGCTCACATACAATCACTGCTTCATTTTAGCGTGCACACAAACACACACTCACTCACACACACACGCACAATGGAAGCACACTCAGATATTCTTTCACAAAAACACACACAGACGGATAGATAAACGCTACTAACGGAAGTAAGCTCACATAGAGAAGCAGCCAGCCTGCACAAGTTTATATGACAAGAAGTGTGTTTGAGGCATACCACGGAGTGTGTGTGTGTGTGTGTGTGTGCATTGGAGGGGGGTAGGGTGGGGAGGGGTGCATTCTCCTCTAGTCATTGCAGAGCAGTGGCGGTAGTCAAGGTAAATTGATCTTATTTAGTGGCGCATCAACACGTGTAAGGGGGCTTATGGCTCATTACTCTGGGCCCTGATCCTTTCTGCTCACCCACTGATGGATGGCCTGGGCTGCTAGGAGGAGGTGCAGGTGGGGGGCAGGTGAAGGAGAGCTGGATGGACATCTAGTCCAGCCTCCTTACTTTTTCCTTCTGTCACCCTCCTCCTCTTGTTTGTCTCATCCTTATAATAATATTCTCCAACTACTTCGTGCTTTAAAAGTACTTTAAGGATATACAAAATAATTGTTTTTATATCACAATCAGTTCATGTTTTACTTCTTTCCAAGGGGTAATTAAACTGTTTATGTTCAATAAATGCAGTCAGAAAATCTGGGAAACAGTTTACATGCGGGGTTCTGTGGAAGATGACCAACCCCCGCTGTAGATACAGTTAGGTAAAAAAAAACAGTTTTATCTATCAGAACATAAGAATAATTTGATCTTTATCAGGTTGTAAAATTAGGTGAAATAACCTTGGATAACAAAAACATGTGACATATTTCACTGTGTCATTATGAACTCAACAAAACAAAGTCAAATTTCTGTGGCTTTCTTTTAAAAAACTATGTATATCATCATTGTTTCTACACAAATTAAGAGGTTAAAGAGACATTAGGTAACATTTTCTGCTGCTTACTGGCAAAAATCAATGTGTTATCATCGGTGCATTATTACCTCCGTTAATGATCTGACGCGTTCTTGTAAGCAAAGAATTTTAGATTTGTTTATACATATGACGGTTAAGCCGGTAGGGTAGCACCATGACGGACTGCCATCTTGAAACCGCCGGCAAGGGACAAATGGCACCAACTACGTGATTTCCCTGCGGAGCAGGTGCACTGCCCCGGCAAGTTGGGAAATCTGTTAAATTGTTATTGACAAAAATGCAGGACCATGCCTACAACTAACTTTTTTTGTTCAGTTTTGTTGACATTGTTGCTCGTTACCATGGCAGCATAACAGTAGTTTCTGCTAAAATAAGAATTGCGTTTTTCTGCGATTTCAGTCGCTGTCATAGTCACGGTGAACGCCGGCGTTCAGTCGCGGTAAAGCCGGACTAAAAGCCATCGGGGAGACTTTATAAGCTGGATTTACTGTGAGAAAAAGCCGGTGTTATGTCGAGGCCAGTTTCCCCGTCCAGATCTGTTCCCCCTGTGAGAATCATTCTCCCTTCTAAACACAAAGGAACCATACCTAACAGTTGGATGGGATGCAGTTTGCATTATTTATGAAATCACGAACCAACGAATCAATCTTCATCTGAGTGAACACTCTATTAACATGCTTTCATCGGTGTTGTCGAGGCATTTTGAGACATGGCGGCTACCGTCGTTGCAGTACGTGGTTGCATATACGTGGTTGCATATACGTGGTTGCATATACGTGGTTGCATAAACGTTAGAATGAGATACATGATTCCAACGTTAGATGGAGAAAGTTCAGTCCAAACTGTCAGATTTTTTAAATAATAATGATAATAATAATAATAATAATAATAAGGTGAATGAATTTGCTGCTAAATTTAGTTTTCGCAGTGTTCCTGCAGTTTGGCTTGTACTTTGTGTAATATACTGAATTAAGGGCTTTTCCTCTTTCACTTGACTGCATGAAAGACTCAGGCTACGTTCGAAAATCTGACATTTTCTATGACAGTCTGAACACAAAGCAGACTTTTTCCAGTCAGACCCAGACCACTTTTTTATGTGGTTCTAAATCAGATACACATCTGATGTTGGTAAAAAGCGACCTCATAGCGGTGATGTCAGCTTTCATCCGATTTTTACACATCTGACACATTTCTGCTCCAAAGGAGGTGGGACGCAGAGAGATTGTCTTCTTCAAAGTGGACTGTTTAAACAAGAGTCTAATGGTAGTTTTGTCTAAATTATATTGTGAACAACCAAGTAGGAATAATTCAGAATTCAGTCTTGTGTGAATGTAACCTTGTTCCTTTAACAAGAACAAAACAAGAACTTTCAAGACCTAAAGATTCTTACTTTCAGGCTGTTATATATTAAAAGATTATTGCTAACTTGCTTGCTCTGTTGCTAACATCCATCCATCTGTTTTATTTTAACACCCCTTAATGCCATTCAGGGTCACCTGCATGGTTCACCAGTCCATTACAAGGCCCACACTGGCAGAAACGAGACAAACCCTTCCTGCAGACTTCTGCTTAAATCTCACCCATTGCTCTCTAACATCAAAGTTAAAGAACACATTACGCTATATACATTTATCACACAAACCCAGTCATGTCCATGACTAGAGTGATCAGTTTTCCTCTGTAATTGTTGATCTTTAGAGGTCTGGGTCTGAAGTTGGCTCAGGAGGTGGCAGATTTTTGTTCAGCCCTTGTGCTCTCAAGCTCTCTGTATGTGGTGAACTTTTAAACCCTTACATTAGCTCCCTGACACTTAATTGTTACCAGCACACAAACCTGCACTGTAAACACTGCAGCCATGACACACAGCTACCACACACACTGCTTTCAAAGCACTCAGTCAAGTCTCTCTCTTAAGCTCGTGGAGCATTCCTCTCATTCATGGAAGCAGGGCCCTCCTAGTGAAGCGCTTAATTGGCTGCAGATTGCTCTTTAACCTCAAGGTTACACCACACACACAAACAAGGCACACACACACAAACATAGGCAAATGCAAGTACACACACCACTTGGGCAGGCTGTTAGATTCTTAAGGGAAATGGAGAGTGTTTTTTACAACTCACTGGGGAGGTCAAAGGTCAACAGATTTGTAATAGACGTTCTCTAAGGATCTTCCAGTCAAGGCTAGGAAGCTACGGTGATTACCAAACATGCACACACACACGCACACAAACACATGCACACACATATTTCATATGGTAATTCGACAAAAAAGAAACACACGATTTATTTGGGTGTTTTTTTTTTATCTTAAACTAGCACTATGTCACTTTATTTCTACAGTTTGTGCTTCTGACTTGATTAGATTGAACAGTAAAAACTATTATGCCCATTCCTGGAGCCGTTGCCCTGCAGCGTCCTGAAACTAAGAAACTATACTACACCACTTTATTTTCCAGCTTGGAACATCACGTTTTAGCTCGGTCTCACTTTACCACCACGTCACTCTTTAAAGAAACAATACTGAGCTTTGGCATATTGTCTTAGTGGCGCCCCCTAACGACGGCTAATTCAGCATCCATCTTGGATCTCTTCTCTTCCCTGAGATCTCTCCAGCCAGTAAAAATCAGTCCGATGTTGACACTTACGGCGTGTTGACATCTAGTTGCTGGCGTGTGATGCGGTGCTGCAAAGTGATGCGTCGGGTCGGGTCAAAAAAGCCTGGGAATGCCACAGGGCAACCTCGGCTCCGGGAATATACATACTACATCTCAGAGTCGGATCAAAACGGGTCGGAAGCACTAAGTTTGAAAGTCGGAAAGTTATGTTGAGCTAATTAAATAATGAATAAATAATCAATTATCATTGTAAAGTATATCATTGTGTACTGTACACTTCCTTATTGTATCGTGTTTTATCGTATCATATCTGGCAATCAGTTTTTTTTTGTTTTTTTTTCCTAACTTTGAGTAAAGCGAGACTCAGCTGTAACATGATGTTCCAGCCTGGAACAACCTTGGAACGCTGCAGGGCAATGAAAACACATAATGAATGTGATTGTGCGATCAGAATAGATCAGAAATACATATTTTTAATGTCCGAAATTTACACGGTGCTACTTTAAAGTGTCTGCTTTCCTAATGAAATAAAATGAAAAACACTTTATTATCCCCAGAGGGAGATTGCGATGATCTCCACTTTCTTTAAAAACAAGCAAGAAAGGTGTTTGGTTCAGTTGGTTTGACATCTTAATCCTTGGATTGACAGTCTCATCTGTCTGCACTTTAAAAAGCTGTGCCTTCACTTTGACGGCAAAAGGGATATGTGTGTGTGCGTGCCCAGCTAGAATGAAACCAGAGGCTTTCAGTGACCACCACTGAGATTAAATTTTGGCTTGAACAAAAGATGAATATGTGTTCCACATATTCCCTGATGAAATGGTCGCGGCGCTGACGATGTCTGACCTGCCTGCTGTATACATGCCGGTGTGTTCGTTCGTCTGCGCTGCCTGTTGTTTATGGGATATGGTAAATTTCTCCATGACTCACTCTCCTTTTCCAAAAGAATTAAGATCTGCATGCTTCTTTCCCAAATTAGCTTTTGTACATCTCATCCTTGCACATGAAAGAACTTCCTGCTAAAATGATTGTGCTCAACAGAGAAAGAAGTGGCAGCTAAAGGAGCAGAGACAGGGGGAAACTAAATGCAGAGGAAAGGGAATGTTATTTGGAGCAATGAGTCAGTGAGGATGTAAAAGCATTTTTGATGGGCTGATAAACCTGGAAAAAAAAGCATCAGACATGTGATTTAATTAACTATTAGTCTATCTGTACCCTCCTAAAAAAACTATGAATAAACGAAAGATACAAAAACATTTGAAAACCAGGTAAAGTTCAGTAATTCATACCAGTGTTCCCATTGTAAGGGCTTATGAATGATTACACTACTGTGGCAACGAGGGCAGATCATATTACAGACGCCATTTTGTTTATTCCCCCTGCAATCTTTTATATCTCCACCAGTTGTTTACCATATTTATTTCAAACAGGGCTTGATGGTTGCGCTTGTGTGTGTGAGTGTGTGTGTGAGAGAGAGAGCGAGAAGGAGAAAGAGAGAGAGTTGAGAGCTGCAGGCAGGGTGGCATGCTCAGAGTTAATGCCACAAATTGTTGTTAGATGCAGGTCTCCCTCTGCCATGCGTTTTGGACAGGAAGGCAACGTGATTGGCTTTGTTCAATCTTCCTGGCAGCCGACACCAGCTGACATCTGTTCCCTCCTAACCACTCAGACTTATCTCCATCAGGGAACACACACACATGCGCATACGGACACACAAGTAGTGTCACATAAAACAGGCACATGCACACACCAATTCATGCAGTCATACAAACAACCACGCTTGGGCCTGTGAGGAAGAAAAGCGTGTCCGTACTAGATGCTCTCACACACATTTTCATTTTTACACACAGGCGCTCATTTTGTGTTAATGAAGAGTTCAGTGTATGCCGGTTGTATGGGAGTAGCAAGTGGGTTTCCACAGAAGTAAAGGCACAGGAAAATAGACTGTTATTAGTTGGGAAGAGGAGAGAAAACCTCTGATTTTGTTAGACATCAAAAGTGATTGTGGTGAGGTTGCTAATCTTATTGAATTTATGCTATCTGTAGTCTATAGCACAAGGACCTGGGCACAGGAATGTAAAATCTGAGGGCTGAATGGCTCCCCCCTGGCCCCCCTCTTTTATTGGGAGTCGCAAAATAGCTATTTGCAGAATGGTCCTGTACATAATCGATTGCATTTTTCACTCTGAAATGATAGGATGAAAGAAAAGAAGAAGCAGGGTGGTAGGAGGAAAAAAGGACGGAAGTCTGTGCAGTGAAGAGGGGAGTCTGTTTGAAATTAGCCCTCTGCTCTGGGGTCTTGGGAAATAAACGTGACACGTCCAGATTTGGTGTTTTTGTTGCAATTACCAGAAAACACCAGATGAATTCTTGTCAAGCCATGTGTGCTGGTTTTGTGTATGCATGAGTGTGTTGTTTACGGTGAGCATGTTCAGATATGGATGTGTGAGCATGTATGTGAGTTCATGTACTAGTGTGTATCTCAGTGTGTGTGTGAGCAGGTGGCAGGCATATTTGAAGATGACAGTAGGGGTCTGACCCATGCCAGGCTCAATAAAGCAGCCTTGTGATGGAGCTTATGTGACACACTATCCCTAGGGCTCTGAGGTCTTTTCTCCCACTCACACACATGTGCTCAAAACACACTCATACACACACATGGTGCTTCGTTTCCCTAGTGGAACGCTCTGTCAGATAGCAAAGGCTGCACTCTGATTGCTGTGGGTACGTGTGAGGTCTGTGTGTGGTCTAATGACGACACACTGTACACAGCATTAGCACTAAATCTATTGATCCAAGTCATCACCTGAGTATTTCATACACAACTCACATTTCCAGCTAAAAAAAATCTGTTTTGAAATGTTGTAAATGCTGCTTAATCTGCAAATTTGTGTTGAATCAAATTAGTCAGAGGGTTTTATTATGACTACCGTTACGGTTTTTGACCCAGTCATCTCACATTGGTTCTTTGTTACAGAGTCTGATTTGATGCTTTTATTTATCTGAATGTTGATTAAAACCAACCTACTTAGACCAAATGTCAACCTGCCCCATGAAAAATTATGTCTGTATATTTTTCTTTAAAAAATTAGGTATATTTAAAAAATACCATATCAGACAGGCGCAAGCTGAAGTCTACTGGCTGGAAGTCATGTGTGGCTCTACCACTGATGCTTTTAGTGTTTAAGACTTCATACATTTTTACATGTTTTAGGGCATAAATCAGTAGTTTTATTTCATGAAAGCCAATTTCACAGCAGATTATATGTTAGCTTTGTTGGTGAAGCAAAACTTTGCAGTCTCATAAAATAGAATCAAAAATAAAAATACGTCCCTACAGATTATGCTTACACCTTTGCTATGAAGTGAAGTGGATGTTGAGCTTCTCACTATTGTGTCGTGTGTCATGACAACAAAGCTTGATTTGTCACTAAGTCTATAAAAATGTTGTGATAGATGATGGTGCACCTGTAAAGAAGATAGAAGCGAAGTGACAGAAGTAGCCAGCCATTGCACACTTTTCACAGCCCTTTCTTTCTCTTTTCTCATTTACTCTCACCAATTCATCCTTTTTCTACCTCATTCTTACTTAGCAAGGATAATGAGTTGTATTTACATGGTTATTGTTAAGATAAATATTCAGTATTTATTTTTGGGTTCTGGTTTCTGTCATATCACAATGGATCTACCCTGCACAAAACCTTAAATGTGGCTATCTGTCCATGGATTGTAACAGTAATAATCTGTCAGAAATCTGTCAGACAAACACGGTTCTGGTGTGGATGGAGGACTGAGTCCGCTGCTAACTGACTAATTTTCATAAAAATAAATCTCCAGAAAGGGAAAATTTGATTTTTTTTCGATTTTATCGATTAATCGCCCAGCCCTAGATGCAATATTAGCCTTATAAAAATCTTCCATCCTTATTTTTCATGAACTCCTCGATCTTCATTCTTTAAGCCCCGATTTAGATCATCAGATTTCCTCAAATGATAAACTCACAATATAATAAGAGAAAAAGAAAATACAAGAAGAGAAAAGAAGAGGAAGAACATGATCCTGACTATGATGGAATCAGCCAGAGAGGTAATGCTTCTGTACATCATAAACAGTCTTTGGCAGACTGCAGACTACAGAGAACACAAACTAAACAATGAGCAAGTTTTTTTTGTTTTTTTATCCTGGCATCAAGTTACCATGGAGCTAGCGAACTGCCACCAGCGACATTTGTCATTTTACAAAATGAGCAAGGGCTAAAATGACAAGCTGCTTCCTGAACACTGACGAGAAAGGACAAATAAGAGATCCGGTAAGCTAAGCTGATTAGCAAATTTTGCCAACCCAGGTGTCGGAGCAGACTCAGTCGCCGCTGTGACCAAATCCTTTTTAGATTCATTGGGTGTAATTTTAACTCTCTTATGCAGTGAAATGCTTTTGTCCCAGCTATCATTAAGAAAAGCAGCCCAGCAACAGCCCAGCAGGCCAAGGTGGAAACTGCACGGAGAACGGGAAAGCATTAACCTCACCTCTGCCATACCTCACCCTGGTCCCTTTATGCTAAGAACAACCAAAAATTATTTTGGATCTCATACCTGTTTTCATTCAAGGATTCATACCCTAAAATATTGAGAGACTTTAGTCTTCAGAAGTCAAACATGGAACAGAGCGGGCTTGCTCCAAGTGTTTAATATAGTGTCTGTGAATACAACTGTGAGGCAACATGGTGAAGAGAGGTTAAAGTGGTTTAATCAAAGATCAGTTGACAGTAATGCTTTGAGGCAGATACAACTGTCTCTGAAAAGAAAAGGGAAAAAGGATGTTACCTGTCAAAAAGACAAAATTTCATCTCACCCCACAACTTTTGCATTCTCTCTGATGTTCTGCTTCACTTCCTCGCTCCTCTGCGCCATCAGAAGATTAAATGCTCTGTATGTACAGCACACAGCCAAAGCTTTACTTTGAAAGGAAATGCATGGTTACCTTAAAGAATAATGCCACTGGTTTATCCATTTTTCAACTTTATTTAAAAGACACAAAACAGAAAAAACTATCCAGAGTTCATAAAAATTAGATGGTAAAATTTCACGATCAGTTCCATTTAGTGACAAACTGAACCTAATGTTCTGTGTTTTTCTCTTGCTGCTCCTCCTTCATCACTTTGATGGAGAGATTTTGTTATTTTTCATCTCCATTTTGCCAGCTTATCTTGATTGTTGACATCAAAGCTGCAACCAGATGACTTGTGTTTATTTCCACATCACTCAAACCGTCACGTGTCAAAAACCAAGCTATCTTAAAGAATACAACTGGTAGAGGGGGGTTGAAGTGAAGGAAGATTTTTTCCTTTTCTCCAGATTTCCAATCTGCCTTTTCAGCTTTAGTTGCAAATTTTTCCACATCTCATTTGTTGCCACAATAAACCAGACCAAAATGAAGTGACCTGCTGCTGCACAGAGCTTTTTCAGCAGTGCAGCTTGCTGGAAAACAAGACCGTCGAGATAACATCAACCGAGTGACTGTGTGTGGTTTGCATGTATGCATGCATTACTGATACAATCATCCATTTTTCTCATAGGCATATTCAATGCTTGAAACATGGTTTGTGTAATTGAATACCAGAAGCTTTAGTTGAGTGGAACATGAGGTCTAATTTTTTCCTTACATCTTCTCTTATTATCTGTAGTGTAATATGTTGTGTCCTTTGCTATTGTTTGCCACAGTGATTGGATTTTGTAATGGGAATATTCTACACTCTCAGTCGTTTGTGTAAATTCAGACTAAGCTTTGAGTTGCACATCCGCCTGTGGCTGTGCAGAAAACCATGTTTTTTCCCTCCCATAGCTTGTATCTTGTTTCTTAGAGGCGTCTTCAACTTCAACTTCTATCTAATCATGTAATTAGCAAACTAAGGAAAAAAGAAAGTGTAAAGTTGGATATTCTAAGGATGGAAAAACAAGGATGAAATCAAACATGTTAAAAATGAGCAATTTGACCATCAGTGTCTAGTTTGAAGACATTAAAAGTCACAGCTCATGCACATCCAGATTTGTGTTTGTATGTTTTCATCTTCTCTTTAGTGTTTTTCCTTTAAAAATGGAAGAATCATACATTAGCTAAATTCCCTCCTGTGAGGGTCACAAGTGACATCTCAGCAGACACTGAGTGAGAGGCATGACACACCCTGGACGGGCTGCCAGTCAATCATTAGGCAGACACTTACAGACAGACAACCCACATTCAAACTTACATACAAGCCACTAATTAACCTATCTCAGCCCTGGTTTGGGATTGTTGGAAAAACCCCACAAAGGCAGCGGAAGAACAAGGAAACCAGATCACAAATGCTATGTTGATCTTAGTTGAGGGTTTAGGGGGGAATAAATAAACTGAAACAGCCTTATTCCAGTTAAATGAAACCCTCCATGTTTAAAGTTACATGAACATGTCTGGAGGTTTTTTGTTTTTTTTAACTCCCTTTTTTCTCTTTCCTTATTTTTCTTGAAAGATTAATTGCTTAGCGGAATATTCGGATGATAATTTAACATTTTGATTTTACCTATAGACTTGCACAAAACCATGATTTAATCGTATTTTAATCCTAAAAATGAGAATTATGCACTGAATTGAAATACCTCATTTCTGGAAAAGCTCCGGGCGCACAAGTACAAATGTCTGCCGCTCCTTCTCCCCCTCTGTGCTCTCAGTGGAAAAAGTGTGAACTAACAAGCATTCAGCAGCTTGTAACACAAGGGGACATCTACCCCTTTTATTCTAGAGAATCAGTGGAGTCTGGCCAGACACCACAGTTAAAAGAGTGAGTTGGGGGATGAGTGACTAATACTATAGTGAGTTGCCATTTATAATTGGCCTGCAATGGTAGATGGTAGCTGGCAGGGACATTTATTTTTTTTTTTTAGACAATCTGTGTCTGCTGTTGGGGCGATGCATTGCTAATGACAGATATCTAGAGTGGTGTGGAAGCACAACAGTGCCCAGTGGCTACAAGGCCAGGCTTCTTAAATATCAAATTTGACGTAGATGAGGTTGCGCAATAGCAGATCAATAACATTCGTTTATGGGGCTTATTATTTTAAGTGCATCTCATATAAAATATATATAATAAATATATATAAAATAAATAAATATTGGTAAAAATCATGGTGCACATTTTTTTTAGTCTTTCAGTTTGCAGAATCATCCAGAAGCAATCCTGTCACAACAGCCCTCCAGAGTATGCCCAGTCCCCACTGGGTTATTCCAACAATGCAGGGGAGGGGACGCTCAGGCAGGCAGGCAGAACAGGGCCCAAAAGCCCGGCCACGGATAAGGATTTTTGATAAAGAGCTCCCATCATCGACTCACCCCCACCTATTCTTCCACATGCCTCCTCCATAAACAATGAAAAGTTAATGAAGAGGTAACTTAATGATGTAATGAATATGGCGGAGCCCAAGGTCAAAACTGGCTACAGTCTGGGTCCAGGCACAAGACAGGGCCAGATGATCACACGCAAACACACAGATTTCAATATTATTTGTGCTAAGATAAGCATTGAATCTTGTGTGTTTCTGTATTATTATTATTATTATTATTATTATTATTATTATTATTATTATTATTATTATTATTATTATTATTATTATTA
>JBAMHW010000001.1:36748049-36761865 GCA_037177495.1 Rhadinocentrus ornatus | reverse complement strand
GCACAAGATGAACATATGGTTTGGCTCACTTTCTTAGAAGTTGTCAGGTTCAGTTTTTGGTCATTCTGTGAAGGATGTGTGTGTTTGTGTGTGTGTGTGTGTGTGTGTTTTCCTTCATTTTCAAATTGGATTTCAGGTCCTCTTGAGAGCACAAGGCTATTTATAGTGAGCTCATACAGAGGTGGAATTTGCAGTAATTAAGAAAGCAGGAAAGGTAGTTAATTCACTTTTCCAATCACTTTTTTAATCTTCTGTCCTTCTATTCTTGAAACATATACAGAGAGCGTGGAAGGTATATGAGCCATAAGCCTCTTATGACTAGTGCAGACACAACACTGTCAGGAAGAGGTTTAGACATGGTGCGGACCTACTTTAATTGCTGAGGGATTGCTAAGCAGATATGACTCTGCTCTCTGCAATAGGTGCTGGGTCAGTAGTGGCCTTTGGGATTAGCCATGAGAAACTTTTAAAAAACATAAGAGCCTCATACATTGGAAGTCAATAGGATGGTTTACAGAATGCACTTTTCTACTAAGTACTGAGTGATTGCAACTAATTTCACTGCCACCATTAACTTTATCAGATATTTGGAATAAGAGGAACTTCTGATTTATCTCTGAATTACAACTGCAGTCGCTCTGTATTACAGACCTGTAAACAACTTCTTGGACTGTTTACTAGCCTTTAGTAAAGGATCAGAATGTGTATCGCTGCAATATTGGAGCTAGATGTAGTGCATTTTGTGTACAGCTATAAACAAACAACAAAGTTATCATAAAGTGCTTGGATGGATTGAAAGTGTCTTGGGAAAGTTATGCTAAATGCTTCCCTCTGAGTTGATGAACGGCACCAGCGATGCTAACAGCAGTATATGACGATGTCAGGCTACGAACATGGATGTCTAACTGGGATACTTCACTGTACCCTTGTAGACAGACAAGCGTAGAGACACTAAGTTAATATAGTTTAAAAAAAAGAAGACCGCCAATTCCACTAAGCTGAGGCAATGCAAGAATGTTTGTATAGAATATAGATACACTGTATTTGATTTAATTTTGTTCATCTTTAAAAAACTCTGATCCTAAACCAAATAGCTTTCAACTTTGGGGATTGACATTGACCGTAGACCAAAACACAAAAAGACACAATCACTTCATTCAGTTCTGTGTTGAAATACATATTTGATATTTTTTAATGCAGAAGGATTTGTCTAAGCTGTTTTCTACCAATGGATGGCAGTAAAAAAAGACAGTGGCAAATAATGTTGGACAACATTAAAATAATTACATTTTTTATATTGGAATATATAAATTCCAACATTGACCTTGTATTAAAATATATTTTTCAAGGCATTGAATTTTTTTTTTTCCAAATGTTGTGGGAGAGTCTGTATCCTCTACTGCTGAGACATTACTTTGTCAAATTCTTAAACTTAACTCAAAGTTATCATTAAAGAGTCAACCTTAAGCTGTGCTGAGTAAAACTGCCTTTTAGAGGCGAAGCACTCTTGCAGATATACGATGCCTGTATCATACCTTTTAGATTATACCCCCTGTCTGAGATAGAAGAGGAAAAACAAGGTGAACACACACATTCCTCATCCCAGGAGCACAGCGGTCTGTCACTCTGCTGAGAGCACATTAGATTTGTCACAGAACAAATAGAGACATGTCGAGCGCAGTCAAAACACTTCGAACCGATACAAGTTTCTGTGGGAGGAAGACATTTTTGCCTCCTTGTCACCAGCTGGAGTTTGGACGTACCACCACAGGAGTTTCGGTGACAGCCCAGTGAAGGCTGCTTTGTTTTCCTAAGCCATCTCTATTCCCTTTAATGAGCCATTATGGTTATGTTTAGTCTCAGTCCTGTTTGTTGGCTGGCTGAGTTTCTGAGAGGCAAGGCAGGGGGAAATGGGTAGGCAGTGGTGGGGTTTGGGGGGGAGTGTCTTTAAACATCCCGTCTGCATTTCAGAGAAGAGTGATGATTAGAAAGTTAAAAAGTGGGACAAGAAATTTAAACAAGTATCGACACATCAATTGTATTTCTAGGAAACCTGCATTTAAATGATGTTGCCCATTTTTCCTTTATTTCTATCACATCAGCTTGCTTTAAGAACACAGTGAAACAGTTTCAGCTTCTCTTTGCTTCAAAAGCGAGTAATCAGTGTCCCTCTAAAAACCATATTCAAGCCTTGCATAAAACCGTGAATACCTGCCTCAGCTTGTGTCGCTCTTCGCTGTTTCCCAAATCAAAGCATGTGTCTTGAGGCCAAACACCAAACTGTCTTCCTCCCTATCCTCCTTTTGTCTTATCTGTTTGCCTGGAGATGCGATGAGCTTCTTCGCCTTCACATGTGGTAAACTGTAATGGAGTGGAGAGGAAAGTGATGGGATGTTGAAAGGAGGGAGATGAGGGGAGTTGGGTGGCAAGCAGACGTTGTGACAACTCACCTGTCAGCAGGTACTCAGTATAATTGGTAAACGAAGGCCGCGGGATGGTAGTGGGGCCCCTTCTCTTCTCTCTTGTCTTTTGCGTGGCACTTTTTCTTTTTTTTCTGAGTTTTTGAAGTCACCAGACAGTAGTCAGAAGCTGCTTTCTTTCTTGTTTGGTTCAGAGAAAGACAGAGGCCGACCAAAGGAGTGGAAAGAAGAAGGAGAAGAACATGTAAATGTAAATCATTCACCAAGTGAGTTAACAAAAGGTAAAAACCCAAGGAGTGGTCAGCCAAGCCAATATATTTCATTGTGACTTGAGAATGAGTATATGTATTTTTCATCCATGTTACATTCTTCCTCCTCTCTCACCACCAATTCCAGCTATCAGGCTCTGTTTGCCCGCTAATGAAACATATTCATCTTCATCGTACTCTCTCGTGGCTCTCGTACTCACTTTACAGCATAGTCAATTAAACCCTTAGGGGCCACTCTGTGCGTAAAAGGATATATAATGCTTTGACATTTCAGTGAGTCCACATTAGGCACACCCATAGAGCATTTGGGTTGGATGGGAAATAGTCATAGTCAAGCCTAGAGGTAGAGGAAAGCCAGTCAGAGGGATTGGGTCTCTCGTAAGCTAGTTAGCTCTTTGGATTCAGTTACTTATGCTGATGTAAGAGGGCAGTTGTAAGCTGATACTCAATCTCTCTGTGACCCCTACACTGGCTATTATTCTCATATTAGGCTACGTGAAGTCATATATAGTGTAACAATAGACTAATAAATAACTAAAATGGACTTAACTTAATAGAAGAGTGTATTAGTGTTGTGGATCACCACTTAAGCTTCTTAAATTTTCAGAATATCTTTCTTGGGACTTAGGCTACCTTTTGTCCTGGATGTTTGTGATGGGCAGCTTTATTTTTTATATTTTATTTCTCTTGAGTCAGCTACTCCTAGAGATTCATGCAGTCATTGGAACAACTAGGGTCAGCAGTGTAATGATGCAAAGAAAGTCTGATAACAGGCCTACTGCTCTGTTCTTGTTTGTATGTCTCCAGGGCTGGTTGCTGATCCTACGTCTCAATGGCATGAAACAGCTTGACAGGGCCAACGCTTCCTGAAGGCGGTGCATAACCCCTCTACACTGTCATGAACTTCTCTGACTAGGGGGCTCTCACTTGTGTTTGTGGAGCGGGGCTGCAAATGCCTTGTTAACACAGTTTTCTTGAAGGCAACTACCCAGTTAAGGTCAAAACATGTTCACTGGAATTATTGGTTTTGCGGTCTTTGAGTGTGGCATCATGGGGCTTAAATGATTTTATTAATGAAAAAGTTGATGACTCAAAGTTTGTTTTTCTTTGGTCTCAAGATACTGCTAAGGGCATGGGCGGAAGCCAGTAAATATTAATTATCACAGTAGCTTGACACAAACAAATAAAGTTAAATAAACTGTTCCACTGGAAGAGACGTTGCAGCTTCACATAAAAAGCTAAAAAAAAATTATAGCTAGCTTGCTAGCTAGCTAACTATGTGTGCGCCTGTCCCAAATCCATGCAAAATAAATTGATTTAGGCGAATATTGATAATTAACTGGATCATTTTAAAAGAAGCATACCTCAAACTTTAACCCCATTTCTTCCTTAAATGAACCATTGTATTTCTCATAAAGAAAATGTGTGTTCAAGTCATGTTCTGCTGGGCTGTACGGATGGTCTGTCTTCCTTCTCTTGAGCTACACAGAAGGTCACATGCAGTCATGTTTTGCCATCAGATCTTTTTAAAGTAGACCCAACCTGACTAAACAAATCAAGCTAAACAAAGCTTCAAACTGCTTCTAACATGCACTTTTCGAATTGTTGCTCAACGATTCACCTTTAAAAGGCAGAGAAAACTTTGAGGAATTTTTTAATACCCAAGTCCAGGCTACAGCTCTTAACTTCACTGATATTGTATTCCCTCAATCATGTCCTTCTTTCACAGCTGACGGATCAAGCTTTTAATTCACAACAAGCTATCTCAGATTTTGCATTGAAAGAGGGATAATGCAGTTGTGTTTTGTTGAGGATACTAATTTAGTCTGTTTTATGGCGGATTGTACGTGATTCCAATTTGTTGATTATGATTGTATCAATAGGTTTGTGTGGGTGTGTGTGGCTAAGATAGGTAAACTCTGTTTGGTATGCTCAGCCACCAACATGTAGAACAACAATGCTCAGCTTCTGTTGTCTTCAGCTGCTCTACAGGGGTTAGTTGGAATCACAGATGAACAGATGTATTCCAGATCATTGTTGTCGTTTAGCCCCGATAAGGTACATTTCAAGAAAACGTCTTGCTATTCCGATTTACTCCAGAGAGAGGATGTATGCAGAGATTTCGAAAACCAGGATCTTTTATCCCCAGTACGACATGCAAATATATTATTGATAAAAGCTAATGCATTGTTTTTTTCCCACTGTACATCTCTTTTTTTGCTCTGTTATTCTGCCACCACATCTACACAGTGAACTAAATTCTCCCAGGTGAAGGTTGCTAGTTTTATATCTGTGTTGAAACAAGAAGTTTGAAATATAAAGTGCTATATCTATTTATATTTGTATGTGTAAACTGATTTAAATTGCTCTTTGAGCCCTGCAGAATGGCACTTTAAATGTTAAATGAGGGTTGAAGCCTGCCTGAACTAATTTGTAGGGCTTTGCACCATGTTGACATTTAAATGTGATAAGAATAGCAAACTGTACCGCCGACCTATTTTGAAGATGCTTTTGGAATACATTCACATCAGCTGTGGCCTATAATTAATAAAAAAAGACAGGCCTCCCTTGCTCTAGATTTGATTATAATACAACCTTATAAACACACCAGGGAAAGATGAGAGGAGACGAAGAAGAAGAACTGGGGTAGAGAATAGAGGAAAGGAATAACAGGAATAAAAACAAGAGAAATGATGGAGCTAGGAATTAAGAGGGAGGTGGATTGCGAACACCTGGTCTTTGAGGCAGATTGCGTTGGCTGGCTGCTGTGCTATCACATTACTCTGATCCTGCCTCTCTTGTTTGTCAGAGAATTGAAAGAGAGAGAGAGAGAGAGAGAGAGAGAGAAAGTGAGAGAGTAGGTGGGGTGGTGGGGTCTGAAAAATCAGCATGCAAATAACACCACATTGTTAACTTAATCAGATGCAGGGGGAGAAAATGTGGAGAGGGATGGAAGGAGCATGGTGGGGCAGAGGGAAGGGGGGTAGTGTTGAGGCAAAGATGGGGAGACTATAGAGGCCACGCAGATTATAACCATCCGCACCCCCGCTCCACCTTTCACCACTGCCCACATCCAGCAGCCCGAGGATGAGATGCAATGTGTGTACATGTTCTTACGAGGCTAAAACTTGAGGAAAAATGGTGCAACTTTTTCAGCCCAGCTTCAAATGACAGGCACAGCTGGCTGAAATGCAAAATGTTGTGGCCAGACTGCCGGTGTCAGGCTTTCTCTTAATGGTTCCCTCCCTATCAAGATATCGCCATCATTAATAATAAAAGCTGCAAGGTCCAAGTAACCCCTGGTAACCGCTTTGACGTTAATGTGCAGCATATCTTATTAATACAAATGACCCCTCTCTGATAGCCACAGCTGTTTAGATTTTAGCAATATAATAGCACTCTTAAGTTTACCAAATAGAAACCCATATCACATGTGCATGTGTGTATACATGTGTGTGTCCAATGGTACAGTTACTTAAAAGGCTTTCATACAGGAAAGTAGTTCTTTCTGCAACAGGGAGGTTGTTTTTTTATGATTTACTGTCTAAATGAACTTAGCCTCTCATCAGAGCACACAGACACAAATGTGTGTATGTGCTTTATGATAAGAGGGTCTGCTGTAGGCTTTGTTGTGAAAGATAAGTCAGTGACAATGCTGAAGGTCAGGCAGGGCACAAAAGAATGAGGAAAATGTTGTTGGCCGGGACAAGCAGCTCCGAGCTCAGACGTGGTGCAGACAGAAGAGAGGAATCCTGGGACACAGTCAGACGCCAATTTGTAAGGATTTTTACTGACTACACTGATTAAATTAATTTGGCATTAAACTTCCTTTCAGTCAAGATCTATTTCTTAGTTTTGACCCTAAATTTTAATCTTAGTTTGTCCCTTTACATAAATGGATCACTACCTTGTGTTTCTGGATGTCTGGATATCTTTCCGATGTTTTCAGTCTACGATCGCAGCTGTTAGTAATTATTTTAATATGGGAGTATATTACATTCACTGTGTGTGTGTGTGTGTGGGGGGGGGGTTGTTAATTTTGCAAACAAAATGTTGTTTTTCTTGATTAATAATAATAATAATTAATAATTTTGCAAAAAAAAAAAAAAATATGTGGGAAACAAAGGAAAAATTGTGTTTTTATCAGACAATGTGCTTGTCTCCATCATTGTGAGACTATCTTGTCCTTAAGTCAAGATTGTATTATTAGTTTTTTAACTTCCTGCGGACATCTAAGGATTTTATGGTCGATCAGACCTTTGCTGAGTTCTGATGACCCCCCACTGTGTTAGAAAACACAATGGCTTATCTACGAAACCAAACGTATGCTCAAACGGCCATTTTTTACTTTTTATCTGTGTTGTAGCTTTACATTTAGAGGATAGACTCCAAAGCTAAAGGATCTTTATTTAGGTGAAAGCAACATGCTGCCATACTTGAAGCCATCTTCTGTTTAAGCTGTACTTGCTAATTAGCTGTCCACCGTTTAACTGCTAACTTCTGGTTAAAGAGATACTTCTGATAATTGTAAAAGTGCTCCATGATGGAAATCAAAGCCATAAAGGAATTACTTACCTACTGATACTGTGAAGACAAAATCTTTACATTCAGATTTCTTTAATTCAGAAATATGCATAAAACAAAGCCTATAAAGAGGCTGTCAAGAGAAATAAAGCGAAGGCCTCCACTCCTCAAAGCAGTTGTTCAGCTCCTAAAAGGCCCCATAGAATTAGCTTCACATTATTCTGTTGTATGTGGTACACTAACTGTTGACTATTAGCAAGATTATGCTAAAACTATGAAGATTAAATTCACGAACTGCCTATATGTGGCGTAAAGGATTCATTTTTAATGTTAGCTAGCTTACCAAACTGGTGTACAAGGGTTAATGTTAGCTGCCTGCGTGTTTTGCTACATGGACAGTTTATATCAGTACTCCTCCCCAGCTCCACATTCATGTCAAACTCTTCGGAGTGGTAGTTTCCTCACTAATGGGCGACATTATGCAACAAACAACCACTTATTTTCTGTACAGTCTACGATACATGTACAGGGTGGTTATGCCATGGTGATGAAGAAACACCTGAGGTTTTAGGTGTGTCTACAGGACTTGTGTGCATAATTGCTTGTTCTGTAGTCCAGTTAACAGAAACAGAAGAAAGAAGAAAGGTTTCTCTGTGGTTTCACCCAACTTCCTCTTTAATTACGGTTGCCTTTGACTGAGTCACTGGCATCGATGCAAACAGTGCTTCCCTGGCATGTCTCGTCCTCCTTTACTCTTTTTTCTCTTCATCAATCTATTTCTTTTATTTCTTCTGTAAACCGTTTCATCCCTTTCCACTCCCCTGAACCCCATCTCTAATCTTAAGAGCAGTCACCACTTTGTTTTCTGATAAAGCCTGATAGATAAACATGCTCTCTTATGTCCCCGAGGCCCTCCACCCTCTCCCAAGAGCACACGCCTCTAAAGCACTTCCTCTGCTACAATTAGTGTGTAATAAATACACCCTTGCCTTAAAGTAGAAATTCTCTCTCGCGATCTCACTCTCTTTCCTTTTATATTAAGTGCTACATTAGATCACTGTACATATCTTGCTTTGAAGTGAAAGGAGAGAAAGCAGAAACTGTGCTTCAATTTTTTCTCTCCTCCTTTTCCCCAGTAACTATTGAGAACAATAGCACTTATAAGGCCACTAAGAGATATTGTAACATATGCAGATAATCACAAGCATTTCCACTCAAGTCTCAGCTTCCTGATGGCTTTGATAACATTTGTTTGCTTTCTTAAACAGGAAACGTGCTGCTTTAAGAAAAAAAAGCCTGCATGGTTGCAAAGTAAGGTAAACTTCTTCTCAGAGAGCCGAAGCCACTTCAAACTCTTCAGATTAGCACAGAAGAAGACAAAAAATGAGAGAGAAGGGGAGTTTATCAAAGTGATGGAATAAAGAGAGATTTAACACGGTCATATTAAAAAGACATGCAGCAGTTTCAATATTTAAAAATCCCATTTGCTTTGACAGAAAAGCTTTTTCATTCAAGAGCATATGGCAGCAGTACCTGTATCCAGCTTCTCTCTTATCTGTCTCAAAGAAAAAGAAAAAGAAAAAGGGGGATACTTTCAAACAGGCATTCAGACATTGAAGAATCATTTAATTATCGGCAGCATGATGTAAAATAATTACCTGACTCTCTTCCTGTAATGAGTGCCGCTAATTATCCATAGACTTTTGTTTTAGTTGAAAAAAGGAGAAAGTCCCAAACTCCCCACAGCAGAAAAGCTGTGAAATGATGTTATATGTTGAGGCAGCACCCATCCTGTGTGTAAACACATACACGCACACACAACATGCACTATGACTCTTCACTACAGACTCACTTGGCTGGAAGGCACAAGTTACCTCAGTGTGCACACACAGCTCACGGTAAACAGTTAAGAGGCTAAAAAAGATCCTTCTTCTCTTAATTAGCTGTGCAACAATTAAAGAATCCTCTTAGTAAATTGAACCTTTGTCTCCCTCGCCTCCTTAGCTGGATTTCAGCACCTGTCACAACAACCCCTCCCTTTAGCACCACCTCTGCCGCTGCCACAGACCCACCACTATTACCTCCATAGCCACCCCCCACCCCTACACAATTGAAGTCATTATGCAAAACTCTAACAGAAAGAGCCCAGCATGGGAGGAAGAAAACAGCAATTATTTCTGATATTCTCCTATTCAGGCTGTATTGACATTCATCTACCTTCTTCATTGTGTTTGTCTCTTCCTTCTTACTACAACCTGAAAATCAAAGTGAGACTGAGCTCGACTTTCTTAATCTTGCATCCCGCACGTCATCTACGTGCTGCCCCAAAGTGTGACAGATTACTCTTTGTGTGTGTGTTGATGTTTGTAGCATTGAAATGCAGCGGAGAGAGTGACCAGTGATGTAAGCTATGACAAAAACACTGTGGTCATTGTCTCTCAGGCCTCTTTCTTCCCATAGTCTAACCATGCGTGAGCGCTCTACACTGCGATGCTTGTTGTCTCAAGCTGACACACACACGGAGAATGGCACCGTGTTTCTGACTGATTGGACAGAGAGAAGAGCCTAGTCACCAGACACAAAGCAGACCACACAGGTACATTACAAAACATAAGGGATCTGAGCTGAGTGCCAAGTGGATCTGAGATCTGGTGTTCTGAGGAGTGGAAAAAGAACCACTCACGGATGCAAAGAAACCTTCAATTAGTTTGTACAAATGTGTGAAGCCTGCGATGGTTGCAGAATTAAAGCAGAAATAATCAACTGTACTTTGTCTAATTTTGCTTTTATCTTCACATTGATTACTCTTTATTTGTTTGTTTGTTTGTTTTTGGCTTTCTCTCCCATAACTTCACCACACTACGTCTGCTTAATAAATGTTTGACACTGTTAATCCTGTGCTCATCACTCTGCTTTATTCGCTGCTGCAGGGGTCTGACTATGCCACTGTGACCTCTATTGTTGCACACTCAGGAGGGGAGAGGTGTTCACAGATGTACATGCATACACACACACACACACACACACAGACATCTGCAGGTCATCATCATCATAGTGGGAATAATACCAAGGATGGTTATCATAAAGGGAAGCTTTGAGCTCCCGGCCGTCTTGGGAAGATGATTTGGCTGGCCCGGAACAATGAACTGTGGGAATCCGCTTGTCCTGCATTGATCTTCCTCCCATGGCATCCCCTGCAAGGCTGTCAGAGCGACGGACGGATAAAAAGACCCACAACATTTTTCTTTCTCTCTCTCTTGCTCCCTCCCGGTGTCTTTCTTTTCTTGCTGTCAGGAGGGCTCCCACTGATCAGTGGGGATGAGCTGAAAGTTGAACTACCTGTTGACAGGACCTCTTAAACAGCCCTCAATGATACATTGTTCAAAAGAAAGAAGGAAAAGCAGAGCCTCCTGTTCATTCATACTTGTCACTGATCTATTGAGTCTGAGCTCTCGTCAAATCCTGGCTCCCTTGCTGTTATTTTACTCATATTCAAGATGAGCTGGGGTTATGATATGCTCTTTCACTTGAAAGTGGTTGGATATTTTTTGTTTATGCAAAGAAATAAAGTCTTTTCTTTTTTTTTCCTGTGATGTTTAGGAAGGTGTCTTATGTGATCTATTCTTCTGACCAGTCTGTTAGATGTCAAGCTTTTTTATGCCACGATTCCCCTAAAACGATTGAGAAAAAGAGACACCCACTTTATCTTCAATCCTTTCTCACAGAGAGTTTTGCTTGTATTTGCAGCACATTCCGGTTTTGAAGCTTCTTGATGGTGCAGTGTTGTAAGTTTTGATGAACGGGTTCAAGTCACTGGATTTAGGGTTGAATGTGGCAGGTGTTGTGTGACTGCACTTCCATGTGAGGCCTTGTTCAGAGTATTTTCACCTGGTTACAGAAAATAATAATGCAGTGGAGTCAAAGTTCGCAACAGAAAAAGGAAAACAACCTTTTTTATTGGATTAATTAGATGTCTTGCAAAGACCATGTGCAATAGAACAAAACACAAGCCAGAAAGAAACTATTCTACCTACCAAAGCAAAAGCTCTAAATCAACTATGGTTTTCTGGAAGTAATTGATCTTTGAAATGATGAGGAAGTTCTGTTTGCACTCTCAAAACACACTTACAGCTTTTTAATGAATCTTCCTGCTGCTTGTCTAATCACAAAATATTTAGCATTCTAATCTCAGCACATGTAGCATATGGTAAAATCCACTTTGTCCCCCCAACAGCAGAATGCTATCGTTGTAGCCCCCTTGTGTCATTAATGATTTTGTGCAAAAATGATTAAATTCAGCATATTGTGAATAATGATTTATTTGTTTAATGCAATGAATTTGTTCATGAGAACCTAATGAGGTATTGCATTGTGATAAGTTGATAGGATTTGTGTCGATAAATGCCAAAATAACAAAGTAAAGTCCAACTAATGGCTTTTCGATCCTTTTTGACCCCCACTCTCACCCGTCTTTGTCTTAAATGTCAGGGAAAAGTTTTGTGACAAACCGGAGCCTGACAGCAAATTTAGAAAGTATGCTGACAATTATGTTTGTCATTGTTTATTTTAATATGAATGTATAATAGGTAGCGATTCCTAATATTGAAATAGTCTTTCATGTACAATAATTTATATGGTTAGAATTAGAGAGGAGCACATTTAAATCCCATATGCATTTATGATGCATGCGACTATTGATAAGACAGAATGAACTGAGCACATTTAAATGGTGACTGAAATACACTTCCATTGTGATACAGATACCACTTATAATTAAGCTGAGGATTGAAGAGAAACCAAGTGAAATCACTTTCTGTGTGTATATAAATGTGCAGAGGATTTGGTGTGTTTACTGGTGCACGTGGTGCTTTGCTGAATATTAAACCACAAACTATAAGACAACAACTGAACAAAACACATTGTGAGAAAATGCTAAAGGAAGTCTTTGTGGTTTTAGAGGTATCAGAGGAGCCAATAGTTTTAATGAGGCAGCATTGCTGCACATGTCAGGAAATGATAAGGTTATGCAGGTTAGAATAACGGCAGACAGATACTATACCCATACAAAAGTACGGAGTGCATCTGTTTAAACACGGATCTACAGAGTAACACGGCAGTGCCAGAGACAATGAGACATTTTCAGCACAAGGCCCCAGGTCTTAATATGACTGGTAAGAATAAAAAAGCAGAAAAAACAAAACCCTGCGCTTTGATCCTTTAAAAATATTATGCATTTTGTTAATATTGATTCGCGTAGTGTTTTTTATGTGTGATGGACGCTGTGGACGAGAATTAAAATAACAGTAAGAATAGAGTAAGAATGAGTGTTAGGTGAGTTGCAGCATACTCACCGTGTCTTTTAGAGGGCATTCGCATATTGAATTGTTGTCTGCAGTCAAAGGATTGTGTCTGAGTTCATGTCTTTGCCTGTGTCTATATGTTCCTACTTGCACACCACCCTCGAATTCCCTTGCATGTGTGTGTTGATGTGAGCAGAGGGGGGATGTCACATAAGAAATGTCCTTTTTAATCAGGGGAAAAAATATAAAATGACTCGGGAGCAAGGCAAGCATATTAATGTGCCTCATTTGCATACGCTCGTCAGCCAGGATACGTTTATAAAAAACACAAACTGGATTCGTCAGTTCATTTCACATTATTCCATTGTCTATCTGCCTTTGTTATATGTTAAAGATAAAGGCAGAAATCAAATTGAAGAAAAGGGCAAGCCGCTATCTCCCCAAATGAGCAACAGCTCATCAACCTAGTTTAAATCACAGATTTCTATTCCAAAAGACAGCCGCTTCTGTAAAAAGGACCCATTCAAATAGGGTCTTTTCCAATATATGCACGGCTGATGATGGAAACTAGGGTGCCACATAAATACAAATTTAAATAAAAAGTTATTTAGAGATCTACTTGAACACATCGCGATTAATCGCAAAATGTTTTTTTCCTCTAAGAGAAGGCCTACGGCTATATAAAGAAAATGCTGTAAATTTTGGTTTACAAACACTAAATCAGGGGTCTCCAACCTTCCACAATGGCTCTAGCTACGTGGCTAAAATATGTTTTTTTAAAATCTATTTTTCATGTCGTTAGGTTGGAAATTATGGACTTTTTTTTTCTATTGCATCATTTTTCACAAATATCTACATCCCTTAGAATAAAGTCTGTCTATCCTCATTTTATAAAGGTTTTATGTTTTTCTTCATTTTAAAACCTAAAAATAACAAATATCTTGGCGGCTCTTAATAAAAAAAAATATATATATTTATTAAGTTGCCTTTTTGAAAAGGACTCGTCGCATTTGCAGTTCTAAAGGAGTTTTATTTAGCTGGCTGAGGGAAAAAATGGCTCTCTGGATTGTAAAGGCTGCAGACTCCTGAACTAAACACATAAACAGCAACAGTTAAAATATTTCTTAATATATCTAAAATCAAATATTTATGACAAAAGAGGATCCTGAAATGTTCAGGATTTACTAACTAAAAGGTAAAATGTCAGCAGGATGAATTTAAAGCTTTGAAGCTGCTTCCTTCTAAACACAGAAGGAAGAATAACTGATGAATATCAGCATCAGGTGAACAGACAGAAAGCAGG
>JBAMHW010000001.1:36721387-36738631 GCA_037177495.1 Rhadinocentrus ornatus | reverse complement strand
GTCAGGTGTGTTGAAGCAGGGATACATAGAAAACCTGCTGGATTGCGGCCCTCGTAGGACCGAATTGGAGAACCCTGCTCTAGGACATGTTGTATCCAAACTAAAAGTGGAAGTCACAGCAACATTAAACAAAAGCAACAGGAAAAATGGTTTTATTTAATAAAGTGTTAATGTCTGAATTCATAAACTAAAACCCAACCAGACTCCTCCCTCTCCTTCTCCTGCTCCCAACAGTCCTTGAGCCACAGCATTACAGCCTTAATGGGATCAGACTCCCTGATTTCTGCTTTTATTTTATTGTTTTAAAAATAAACTTAACAAAAATTGATAATAAAAAATTTAAAGCTTATTTAGTAATATTGAATATAAATAGCCTGTCAATAATAATAAAAGCTGATTTAAAATAATTAATAAACTTAATAACTGATCAATATAATAATAAGGATCATTATTATTGATCAGTTGATCGGTTGACAGCTGTTCGTCGTCTCGCGGAGTCACGTCACGCCCGTTATGCGGCTGTTTTCACCCTTCAGGTAGAAAACAGCTAAGCTAAGCTAACAGGCTAACAGACGGCGCGGCACGTGCCGCCTACAGTCGGCGCGTGACAAGCGAACAGAACCGGGCCGTGAAGCAGACAGAAGGCGCCGCCATATCCAAACCATCACTTTTTACTGAACTTCCTGGTTGGGGCTGTAAGCCCTGCTGATTTATCCTCCAGTTCACCGTGCTTTCTTCTGGAAAGCTGGCCGGCTCCTGCTAAAGATTTCCACATATTTACCTACTTAGTTAGCCTGAGCTAAACGGCAAACAGAACTAAAATAGTGCGAGCGAGTTCTCGTGTCACGTGCGAGTGTTTGCGTCAGTGTATGTTTGTGTACGTGCGCGTCGTTCATACATGCAGACGGCAGAGGAACATGAAGAAAAAATCCACCTAAAGGAAGACTGGAGAACATGACTAGTTTGGTACAAACATTTTCTCGCCATTTGGCGGATAGCCCTCTGAGATTTACTCGCCAAAGCTCACAGCGGATCAAGTCCTGCTTCACATCCAGGGATGAAAAAATAGGAAAAGCAAAAAAAAAAGTGAGTTCTTAAACAAGAACCTTAAATAAATAATAAAACTTACTATCCCAAGCATGACAAACCACAATAACTAGCATCGTGCTTATGTTACATTGTTTCCAGGCAATCTGTTACACACTTTAAACCCTTTTATGTCCTGCTCTTCCATTTGTTGTATAGCCAATTTTTGTGTGACTGTAATGATTCGAATTAAAAATATGTGTAAATAAACCTGTCTGGGCCATCTCTACTGCCGGGTTTGTGTATGGAATAACAGAAGTAAGTGTTTGTTATTCCATTACTGTTTCAAGTTTTGACCATGTAACAGTTGTCGCCATAATAATATTAGATTGAGTTTCGTTATTAGGAAATGAAAACGAGCAGAGAAACATTTTTTCCATAATTTTTTCCTTACTTTAAGCATCAAAAGCTTAATAGAAGACGTGGCAATCCAGACCACATTATATGCGTGTAACGCTATGTGCATTAACAAATAATGAATTATTTTGCTCATATTTTTTTCCCATTTTTCCCGTCGGCACAAATGACTTTGTCTTTGTAATTGACATCCGTTGCTCTACTACTCTCCCCCAACTATTCTTCTTTTCTCTATAATCAGACAACTCACTGGTTACAAAACCTGAGCTTTCTACCCCCCACTCATTTGAAGAAGTCTGGCCTGTCATATCTGTATTTTTTATGTGTCACCAAACTTAAATAGACAGTCATTGTGTTACAGGCACATTCATTCCCTGAGCTGTATTTTTGTACAGTAGGTCAGGACTCTGGTGTCTGGTAAATGATAAAAGTTCTATTCAAACGCACTAATTGTCAGTGTGCTGCTCTGATTGACATGTCTCGGATAAATGCAGACTTAGTATTTTTGTACACGCTTGCACAATATAAAAGGCCAATTTATTTCTCTGTTCTCCTTTTCTTTTTCCTTGCACAGTTCATTTGATTTTTCGCCTTTTTTTTAAACTCTCTGCCTCTCTCCCCAACCCCATCTCTCAGACTCAATTTGTAAATATTACCCATGATGGGAATTAGCCCTGGCTTTTTAGATATTTAAAATTTCAATTGTATTCCAACGACCGTGTTTGATCACGAACAGGACTGCGAGACTTGGTTTGCTCCTCGGTATTCCTGGGTGGCTATCAGTGGCTAGCCTTGTCCTTATGAAACATTTATCAGCCTGTCTTATGTCTTAATGATTGCGTTAGGATTCCCTGCTTGGTTATGAAGTCAGGTCAGAAAAATGGAAAAGAAAAATAGACTGTTGAGACAGTGAAAGAGAAGATGAAAAAAATGTCATGGGCAATCCAGAAAAAAGGGAGTGGAAGATGACAGGACATCACATTCCTCAGTAAACAGCATTGTATTATGCCATCCTCTCTTTTCAACTCCAAATCATTGCCAAAACATACCTTTCCCCTGGAATAAGCTCGCACACACACACACACACACACCCTTCTTACTCTGTCTTTCCCATTTCTGTTTTATGTTTTTATAATTAAAACATAATATGTATCTTTCCACAACAGAAGGCTGCCTTACACTGTCAGGTAGACTGTTTGCATATTAATATTCTTAATACATCAGCAAGCTATCTTCTCAGGTGTCATGCTAAAACTGAGCAGGAAGTGAGAAAGAGAAGCTGATTCACTAAAGCTGCTCTGTTTGAAATGCAGAGAACTTAACGTAACTGACCATGCAGGAGACCAGACTCAAAGTAACCGGGAGAGCCTTAAAAAAAAAAGGAAAAAACAGAAGCAACAAAGAGAAAGAGACATAAATTAACATGACTGTCACAACTTGTGCTTGTGGTGGAGTGTGTTTACCTAGTCTCGACATTTAGATGCACATACAAATGCACAGATCCAGAATAAATGAGCATTTGCCCCTCTTTCAGTCCAAATTACCATCCAAACTACACGGGTTGGAAAGTTTCTCTTCTTTGATTGTTTATGTGTATGCTTAACAGAGAGGCTCGGGGTGGGGGTGGGGGGTATGGAGAGGAGGGCAAAGCTGAATGAGTGTGAATGCCAAGTTCCTTTTCTCTCCGTCTGGTGACAGCTGTCTGACTCCGTCAATGTGGGATTCCTGTGAAATGAGGCAGGCTCTCAGTCAGGGAATGCAAATGATGGTACTGGTTGGTGGAGTAAGTGGCAGGATTGAGGTACGGAGTAGTTAGCGGTGGGTGAGGGGGAGCTTTGTTTGAACAAGTCAACGTGGGCATGATTGGGTTTCCTCCTGTGTGTGAAAAAGCAGGAGAATACATTGACCTTTGCCTCATGAAAAATGGAGGGCCAGGGGTGTGATATAATGACCGAGGAATCTCTTGCTTGCTCTTCTTCTTCTTTTGCCTCTTTCTCTTCTTTTCTTTCTTTATCATTCTCTAATTTTGCCTCTCCACTCTCCCTCGCTTACCCCCACCCCTTCAATCCCCTCCTCTTAACCCCATTGACAGGTCGCATAAAAAGCCTTTTGTATCAACATCAGGGTGCTGACATGAGTGCAGAAAGCAACATGAAAAATTAGCTGTTTTCTTAGCTGTAGCTATCTGCTCATCAGAAAAGGAGGGAGGCAGAGTAAGTGGAAAGGAGGGAAATGGAGAAAGAGAGGGAGAGGGGAAAGAAACGAGAGGAATTAAGTCCAGGGATTAAGATCTCTGAGCTTTCGTTTTCTTTTTTTTTTCTTTCACTCTCTCCCCCTGCCACATTCCAATTGTTCTTAAAATATTTGGCAATGTCAATTAGTAAGTGAGCAGAGCTAGCTGATGAACATAATTTTCCAGGCGACTGAGCACCCTATTGTTGTGGAGCGAACAGCAGATTTCTGAGGTCATTATCATTCCCTGTTAGCTGTGCCCAGCTGCTCTCCTCTTGGTTCCAGCCAAACTCAGCTCTCCTCTTTCCTTTTGCCCCTCGCTCTTATATATTATCTCTTTCTTTCCTTCCCACTAACCCTACCCTTCACGCTACCCCCCCCAACCAGCCATCCTGCATCACATTCACCAGTTCATAACTCGTCAGTAGCCGACAGCAACAGGGGGACTTCGGGGGGGTTATTGTGAAAGATTACAGGCTATCGTAAAGACAGGTGAGTGATGGGGTGAAGAGGAAAACACAGAGGATCTCCATGTTTAATAAACCAAACACAAACAAGAGGAAGTTCTTGGAGGCAATTAAAAAAAAAATGCATTTTCTTTTGTAAATTCTACAGACGCCAATAATATAACATTTATCAGAACTATGTGTGGTCTCCAGTCACATGTTGCATTGTATTTTACCCTCTTAAGTAGTACTTAATGTAAGCTGATGGTTAAGTAGCTAGAGTGATTTAAAAGACTTTTTCAGGAATGCAGAGAAACTTTGGTGTAAACAAAACGACTCAACTCTTTTTCTTAAAGCGAAGACATTATTTTCCAGGGTGACCTCAGTTAAAAGCATCACATAATTTGTGCTTAAAGCCTTTTTCATTAAAGAAAAATCTCATGCATAAATGCAATGAATGCACTGAATGTGATGCAGATGAGATTTAGGATAAAAAAACACCTGCCTGCTGTTACAATGTTTTTTCCAAAGAATCGAGTTCTCTCTTGTATTGCACAAAGCATCCACATATCTGCAACTAAACATCCAAAGGTGTCTTTCATTTTTGTTTAAGAAATGATGAAAGACCCTTTGTACAAAAGTACAAAACCAAAAAGAAAAAATGTGAAAAAAAAAAAAATCTCACTTCTCTTTTTTTGTAGTTTCCAGCTGCACATCTTAATGTGTTCCCAGAGGCCTATTCATCCTCCTCCTCTGCACCCTCTTCTCTCCTCTGTCTTACTGTACCCCCACCACTATCTCCTTCCATCCCTCACACCAACATCTTTCTAATAGCAGATTTACAGATCTGGGAGGGCAGGTAACGTGTATATTTTGTCCTTTGTCATCCAACGTACCAGTAAAGCAGTTAGATCTGAGAAACGGCAGCTTATTAAAAAAAGAAAAGTTTCTCTTAATCCAACCTGTGGAAAGTTTGCTCCAAAAATTGGGGCTTTTAGTGGGTGCGTGGGTCCTTCTTTGTGTGCATGACTGTTGTAAAAAGAAGAGGAGAAAAGAAAGAGGAAGGAGAGAGAAAAAGAGTGAGAGCAAAAAAGGGTGAGCGGCATCAAAGCGTTGCTCTCAGCTGCAGCTGCCAAGCTTCCTCGTCCCCAGTTAGCAGCCATCCAGCTGTCAGGCTGCGCGAAGAGGAAGAGAGGGGGGAAATCTCTCACCAGCCATATGGTCCCCAGTTCTGTCAGAGACACTCCACGCTCTGTGGGCAAATGGCAAACTCATATATCTAATCAACACTCTTAATATCCAGACCTGAGACCAAGGATATTTTCAGTCTTGCCTCTCAACAACATGGCAAAAGGGAAAAGGTATACACTTCAGATCACATGACTTTTACTGAGCATTGCTTGCAGGTTCAGGGAAGAACTGAGGATAAAAGCTTGTTTTCTTCCCATGACTGTCTGAGACTCTTTGCCCAAAGATCATTGGCTCCTGATGAAGTCTTTAATCTTTAATAGGAAAAAATCATTAGAAAAATGTGAAAATTTAAACAAAACATAAAAAGTAGTGTTAAGGCCAAAGAAGAAGAAAGAACTTTTTTCTTGTTCTCGAGGCCACGAGCACAAAATGACGTTATTTTACTCTCGCGGACGTGAATGGGGACATCTTGCGGCTTTTTCTTGACACATCAGCCGAGCAGAACTTTCTTCTCATGGGGGTCCGACAAGTATTGTGTGATTGGTCGGACACTTGAGGTGGGCGTGGTTAACGTAGAAAAGATGAAGCGGAAAGTTGTGGCTGCTGCATTTCTTCTGCTGTGAGGTTGAACGGAAAGTTTTAACGAACAGCTGATCGAGGTGGTGAGAAAGTACGTAAACAACATGTGGGATATCGTCACATGCACAACCCAATCCTGCCATTAACGAAGTTTTTCATTGAATATGAAATAAGCTGTTCTTAAAAACCCAGACAGTAACCCTGCCCCATCGTGGACGAGGCGTCTCGCGGAGTATAAACTTCCTGGACCAATACGTAAGAACAATAACAAAGTCCTCACTTCTCTCAGAGAATGTAACTATCTTTAAACAATCATTACTTCAGCAGTAATTTGATGTAGGTTTTTCCTGAAGAGGACTAATATAAATAAATGTGTATTTTATTTTATTACCCTGCTCTTATGTGCCCGTTTTAGAGAAAAAAAAATTGAAAACTTTAGTTAAAAGTCTATTTTGAAAAGTAATTTTCAGTAAAAATTCCTCTTTATCTAATAACTGGTAAACTGCCTATATTGCATGTGTCAAGTTTTTTTTTCTTTTTCCCTAGCTGAGGGGATTTACTTGAACCCTCCGTTTAACTGAGCAGAATTTGTTAGCTTTAGCATCGCTTGCCCCAGAGAGAATGGGCTTGTGCTGTATCTGTTAGCGGGATGCTACACCTGCTTATTTAATCCTGGCAGGCCTCCGCCTCCAGTCTCTCTAGCTGTAGTAACATGTGCCTTATGGCACCGCAAGCCGCACGGAATCACAAGGACGACAAGATGGTATTACAATGACATTGGTGTGTAAAGCCCCCCTTTTTTATGAGGGGGGTAAAAACTGTGATTCCCGCACCCCACCTCCGACCCCCCCTCCACACGCACACACACATAGTTTTTATTTTAAATAGATAGCTGATGCTACAGACCAGAGGTAGTGGATGTGGAAATTTGCATGTGTGGGGACTAGGAATAATGACAGTGACTTAAAAGTGAGTGATATGGAAGAAGAGAGATGCATGAGAAAGAAAAGAAGAGGAATATTGAAGAGGAATCTGGAGATTTGGGTTGGAGGAAAGTAGGGGAAATGGGGGAAGAAGAGGGGATGATCCAAGCCCCACAAATCTTTGCTCAACCCAACAACCTGAAGCAGAGGCCATTAAAAGCAGGGAGAGCTGGGTGAGATATCAGCCTAGATGGATATGGTGGCGGCAATGGTTTGGAGGGATGGTAACTTTAATGGCCCCACTGGGTTTTTAATGAGTGTTGTGCCCCAAACAAAATGAGCTAATTAGTGTTATCATCCATATATCAGACCCTACACTCACCCGTGCGTTCTCAGTCAGACACATACACACACTGTTGTACACAACACAAACACTTCTGAGCTTTTTGCTGCATGTGTTAGTTTTCAGTATTTTGACTTAATAATCCCAAACATCCCCCACCCACTCACCGCTTCAAATGACAGTATTTCTTCAACACTGTCTCACTTAAATCCTTTTTGATTTTCAGTATGTCATCCTGCAAAATAATGCACACGCTTGCCCATACAAAACAAAACAAAACAACAAAATCAAAAAAAGGCTGCAGCCCATAAGGCCGTGCCCTGTTTGTGTGAGGAGCGATTAAGTCTACACTGGTTTAAAATACGGATAACAATGCCATGAACGGGTATTTGGAAAAACAGAAAAGAGCTCAAGCCAATATCCTGGCATTTGGACTCAGGCTTGTGTTACCTGTGCGTAAGCCGCGTGTTTGTCACGCCATCGCTTCTGGTTGACCACGCTGCCCCACCAGCCCCCACTTTATTTCTCTTGCACTAAGCCTATTATAAAATCAATAAACAATTGAGCTTTTTTCCAGTCCTTTTAAATCTTTTTCTCCTCTATATATCCTCTGAGATGAAGGGGAAGCAAGCAGGCATCGAAGTGAAGAACGTGAGGGAGAAGAAAAGAAAAAAGGAGAGAGAAAACCAGCTCAATAACTCCTTCTTTTCCTACTTGGATTGTGTCTTTTTTCTTTGTTTTTTCCAGGACTGCGCTGCTTAAACCTGCTTTTGACTCTCAGATATGTCATTTGCACTTAAACACTGCCGTCTGTTGTGCTTTAACTAAAAGAAGTCTGAGAAGAAAAGGGAATAATTTCCCTGCTTGATCCAATATTTGTCATCTGTATTTTGACTTCATGGTTTGTTTAATCTTTTCTTGTCACTTAATATCAATTTTCAAGTTGGCATGGCTAAAAGAAAGCTCATGGGAATGATGGAGATATTTTTAATTGTCACATTTGTGAAATGCAATAACTCTTGAGTTGAAAAATCAACAAACACCAACTCTAAAAGCTGATTGTCAAACTAGACATAAGAATGTGATATTCCCATATTTTAATTCTCTTTGTCAGTTTAAACTCATATTTCAAACTCAGTCATAGTGAGATGACAATCTTTACTACTTTTTATTCCACCAGTCACACACAAAAAATAAGAAGTGTCTGCAGCAAGGCCTTCCCCGTTTTCAATTTGTCCTCCGTTTTTCATTGTCTTTCTTTGTTTACTCTTCTCATAGTGCACATACAGTAATTATCAGTGATCAAAAACAGTGCAGGTTTTTCTGCTGATACATTCGGTGTATGTTCTCACATCATCAGCCGCACTAAACAAGCAATTTGCCAGAAATAAGGCTTTACCTAACTCACTTAAATCCAGACAGGACGTAGTATATTCCACAGAGAGCGAGTAAAAGTAATTATCTATACAACAGCTGCAGATGATGACACACTGTCACACCACTGGTTAAGATAATGCAGAGCATTCGAACATTTTTGCTAGTCATTCTTTTTTAGGCGGCAGATTTCCAGTCATCCACCATGCCTGCTGTATGCTGTCCAGTGGCTGGACTTTTGACTGCAACAGATTTCAACAAGCTGTTGATTGTGTCATCTTGGATTTTATTCATATAGCTAGCCTTCTTGGCTGACCCTTTCTTCAACATGTCTGCTATTGGCTAACCTTCCTTTTAACCAAGTTATCATTGGCCAGCAACTTCCCCCCACCCACCCACCCGAGCTTGAGCCAAGCCTTGATTGGATGATCTCTGGAAGGCTCTCATCAGGATGGTCGAAATGAGAATGGATGTCGACTATCGTGGTCAATCATCCACTTTTTCCCATTTGTTCCTTGGAGACAAGACTTGCAATGCGCCTACAGTGTGTTGATGCTGGGGCGAGCATTGGCTGGCTCAGTGCTATTCCCAGGGTTTGTACCCCACAGAGACCCTGTGTGGGCCGCTGGTGGTGACTGTGCCACAGGCAGCATGGTGTGGCCATGTGTGTCACATCCCCCCTTGTCATTCTACCAGACGGAAGGCTGTATCATGGCTATCGTCCTGTCACACTTGGATGAGGCTTCTTCGCCTTGGAGTTTGACAGTGACTTGCCTTGGTGACAATTACCACCAGAACCAGCCTTCTTATCCACCTGGTTCAAAAGGTCTGCGTGCCGAAAGATTGGCAGCCGTTTCATTTTCCCTCTCTCACTGCTGTCACACACTGCTGTTAATTTAACTGGTCCAGTCATGTTTCTATCTTTTATGACATATTAACCCTCCTTTTCACATCATGATATCTATCTGCATGTAGCCAACCCTGCACAGAGCAGGCAAGCCCTGACTCTGTTTGCAGGCCCTCCTCTCACTTTCTTGGAACAGTGTTCAACAGGAGAGCAAGAGAAGTAGAAAGCAACACTGTAAGCATCCATAGTCCCTCCCTTTTGCTCCTTCTTTCGCTTATTTCCACTGGGAGGAACACTGACCTCATTTGTGAGGACAATAACCCCCTTGACTTTGGGGATTAAGACATGAAACCTTTGTGGATTAATTAGGTTCAGAGCTGAATTCATTTTGTCGCCATGGAAAGCAAAAAGACAAAGAAGAACGATGAGGATATGGGCTATAGGCTCTATTGTGAATTTGCTATTTGTCCAGATAGATGTATTAAACATATATTTAAATGTTGCAGCAGAATGGAACTACATGAGTTCACTGGGTTAGGAATTAGCGAGAGAAGTAACAGTAAGACAAACTATCAAATCACAGCACACATTAGAGGGTCTTATACGTCAGTGCTGACTTCAGACCAGGGTTTTGCAAGCGTGGAAACAATGTTAGCCCTCTGAGCTTAACTTGTTGGCAAGGTTATACATGCAAATATGATTTGCCGGACTATCTGCAATCCGCAATAGGCTGCAGCCTGAATCTGCGCGTTCATGCCCCTAGATCTACTCTTAAGCTTGTCACACATAATGTAGCAAGTAGCAGTCCTGACAATGCTGCAGGAATCACATTATCTCAGTTGTCTTGGTAACAAAGCAAAGTGTTTGTTTTCCAAGATGCAGTGCAATTGCAATTTAGACGGTTTACACCTATTGTGTTTGTGTGTGTTTTTTTTTCTTTTTTGTCAAGAGCATATGTTTGAATGTGTCTTTAGCTTGCAAAAGAGGTTGTTTGTTAGACGTTTTGTTTACAAAATAACAAAGGTGTTTGTTCCACCAAGGGCATAACAGAAAATGTGTTAAAGTATTTTTCCTGTCATCCTGTACTTGTTGTAAATAAAAGCAACTGTTGCCTTATTAGAGTAACACTTTTTAAATGCGACAGCCTCAGGTAAAGCTCCCTTATGGACTGAGTGTTGAACATGTGCTTGATGAGATGCCTTCCTCACTTTCATTTACAGCTCCCCTAATAAACCATCACCACTTTCTTCCCTTTATATTTTTAGCTTTGCCCTAAAGTTCAGGATGCCCGATGTCCCACACAGCGAGCAAATGTCTATGCTGATGATAAAGTTGTCTGAGCCAGTAAATGAGTTTCTTAGCGTTTGCATACTTCTCAATGTGAGTATTCCCAAACTCCACTTATACCGACGTCTGGTTCTAGATATCCAGACCTACCTAAATCAGTTGTTTTACTAAAGTTCTTTGTACTTTATTTAAGGATATTTGGATAGACTTTGGATGTGTTGAGAACATCACAAGGGCTACTTTTTCCTTCAAACAAGGTTAACAAGTTATGAAGAAGAAAACAAAAATACTAACGGAAGAGACAAAGACTCTCAAGCCTCAGCTCTCTGGAGGCTTCTGTGTAGCCACATTTAACCCCAGGGCCTGAATCCAGCTGCCAGGAGCTTGTGTCTTCCCTCCTGAGAACACAGGTTTATCCTGGGCTTTCACAGACTCACATCTTTCCCAGTGGTCCTCTCCATTCCTCCTATCCTCTGTCTTGAGACATGGAGCTAAGTCAGGGCTAAGCCACAAACCACCCTCATGGGAGGATGGATCGACCAAATGCCACCTCTCCTGGCAGGTCTCTCAGGTAGGGTTTGATTGTGCTGGTGCAGTACTCACACAGCCAGAATTTCATATTAGACACAGAGATGAGGAGTGGATTTTCAGGACCAGGATAGGAAAGCCGTTTTGGTCAATCTTCCTTCTCAATATCACAATCTCATTTGCTCATGCTCTCTGTGTATTTTGTCCCCCTCTTCACTTACCTCCCTTTCTTCCTGATCCTTGAGCCCAGCCTATCCTTCCCATTCCTACCTGTTCTGCTGGTACTTGACAAGAGAGGATTTTGGCTTTTCTCCTCCCTGGCATTGCCTTTTTTCATCTTGCGAAGAGAAGGGCAAAAAGAGGATGAGGGATTGAAAGTTTGTGGAGGAAAGTTTTTGGAGGACGTTTCTGGATTATGTTCACAAGGCACAAGCTGCTCACAGTGAGAACATGGCACGTTGTCAATGAGATCTATTTCCATGACGATTATTTTTATACTCCAACAATCAGGGAGCCGACAGCACAGTACCACAGGAGGAAAAATGAAGTATTTCTTCCAAATCGATACACACTCTGTAACATTTTAGCTGTAAATACTAACAATGCCATGAGGGAGAACATAATGACAAGATTTCAGCCTTCTTTTCTGGTGTCACCCAATTCCCATTCCAGCTCAACTAAATGTCCTGTTGAGTTGTCAAACGTAAGTGCACCAAAACTCAGGCTGCGTACATCTTCTAATCGGATGCTCTCAACTGTTCAGTGTTGCGGTAAATGCAACATCTGATGGCTTTCTGAAATCCAGCGCGTTGGACAGGTGAGATGCTGCAGCGAGCATCACTTTTCTGATGTGAGTTAGCACCTTGTCACCCTTCCCCATCTGTAAGCTTTCAAGATTGTGTTCCATGTGTGCGTGTATGTGCGCTAACATGTTTCACGGCATCATCAGAAGTCATTCGGAGTGGTTTTATGTACTGCTTGTTCAAGAACTGAAATGAAAACTCTTGTTCAAAACAAGAAGAAAAATGGAACATTTGTGCAGTCTATCAAAAATATGGCAACTAAACAACAGATTTGGAATTCACTGCTATATTCAGTGTCACTATTTGACTTGGTGTTTGGCACGCTAAAACACAGTGCAGATTGAGAGACAGTGTCACAGGGAGAAGGGAATGCCTTGCCTTCTTCATGTGCCATTTAGATTCCTTACATTTACTCATTTCATGTAGGATTTTTTTATTTTATCCAAAACCTAAAAAGAAGAAAAGTCACTTTCACATCCTGCTTTACACGGTTGCTGACGACTGACAGCACCCGTCAGGTTCACAGATACATTTCCATGCTTGTACCACTCCGCTCCTAATATCTTGCGTGCTCAGTGGGCTGCTGGAGGGCTTTCCGCTAGACAGAAGGGCTCGGCTACAGAATGGGGTGCGAGCCAGGCATCTTGATGATTTTTTCGGGGAGCATCACCATCTCTCTGGAAGTGCCAAGTATGCACCAAGGCCATGCCATTCACCATAGAGAGTGTGTTATGGGGGCATCTTCCATCTCTTCCAGGCATCTCATAGCTTGTAACAGAAAGATGAGTCTTGTAGCCATATTAAAGACGAATTTCGTGATTTCTGTGAGCAATAAAATTGTAATTCTGTGAAGCTGTAATGAATGCAGTGAAATGGTTGTCTAGTGAAACATTTCGTGAACTCGATTAGAGGTGCTAAACCATTTATTTGTGAAGTCTGTTATTACAGACATAATTTCTGGTGACAACACGGTATACCTAATTTTATTTATGTATTCCCCTGGTCAATGTTGCTTCTAAATGAATGACATTTTTGTCTTATAGCCATGCACTTGTGTTAGGGCTTTCTCGTTGCAGTAACTAATCAGTCTTTGCTATTTTCTTGAAAAATATTCAGCACAGTTAAAAGCTATGTTAACACATTTTCCAAAGTTTTAGGTTTTAAATTTTTTTATTTGTTCCCTAGGTAATCAACCTGTGCAGCTCATGTGAAGCTTAATTCTTCTCTGTGTTCCTGTGTGTCTCTTCTTCTTCCCTGGTCTAAATTAACACCACATAACACTGATCGATGGATCCCTGCTAATAGTGTTAGATGTTTTGTTTTAAAATACCAGTGCCCAGCTGGTGACTCCCAGCTCTCATCTGTTTGTCTCTGTTGTACTGATCCCTGCCTTTCTTTCTTCCCTCTCCCTTCTCTGCTGCTCATTTTCTACCTCTGTCCATCCGTCTCTTCCTCCTTCCTTACCCCATCCTTTTCTCCCTTTGCAATTCAGTGTGTTTGTTTTTCAGGTTTTTGTTCTTCTTTTTTTTCCCCAGGGAGGGATGCGGAGGAAAAATTTGGCCCGAATCCTAGATATCACATATCTGACCGTATTTCAAGCCCAAATGAAGCATGTTGAAAAAAAAAAAAAATCCTTTTTTTTCTCTCTTTAAAGGTCAGACATTAGTGCTGGTAAAAATTGATCTGTGGATTTATGAATTCAGCCTCGTTGTTGGGACTCCTTTGTAATGGAAGATTCAGTGGGGGAAGCTTAACATTGCATTGTTTTGCTTTGACAACGCAGCGACGAGAGCCCGTGCAGCTGTTCCCCATGCTCACAATGGCAGATTAATTAACACAATCATGTGGCGTTGGCTCAGGCTCAACAGCCAGGTCTGCTCAGGGATAGATAGGTAAATCCTATACATGCATTTCCAGACTACCACTGAACATCCTTGTGATGCTTTGCCATAACTAGACAGATTTGGTCATTGACTGGTCAGCTGTAGGAATAAAATTAACTTTGAATAGGAGGATCTTTTGCTAATTGCACTGATGTTAAAATTGTTTTGTGCAGGGTGAGTGTGAATACACTTCTGCTGGTGAACTTCCATGCATTTCAAACCTTTTCTATTTCTTCTCATGCAATTTCAATTATTTAAATAGATGCAGAGAAGTAAAATGTTTCTTTGCAAATGTGTTTGCGTGTGTGTGCACATGCACATTTGTCTGTTGAAGTGACAATATGCCAGCAGACCTGTTCGTATTTACAGTACGTGTTTAAGCCTTTGCATGTGTATGTGAATGTGTCTGCTAGACACCCTTGTCATCATCGGCCGGTCCACAACGCTGCTGCCATTAGATGGAGCTGTTCTAATTAAGATTCAGCGGTTGACCTGTCTCTCTTACTTACTCTTACTCGTACTTCCCTGACATTTTAAACTGTCTATTATGCTGCTTGGCTTTCAGGTGCAATGCTGTGTAAATGGCAAGTCAAAAAATTATGTATCTTTTACATACAGTTATCTATCAGGGGCAGGGAGGAGGTGTTGGGTGACAGATTGAGCCTGGTTTTTAAATTATTACCGGGATCTGTGATCTTTCTTGATTGATCGTATCATTCACTTGATGTCCTTGCTGTCACTCTGTTCACACCTTCCTTTCTTCCTCATTTCTCACTTCTCCCCCCATTGTCACTCTTTTTTTTTTTTTTTAGGTATTTCATCACCTGCTACCACACACCTCTGCTCAATGTTTAGCATGAGCATGACCGCAGTTTGTCAATATTTTACCCTTGGCCCATCCCCTGTGTTGATATAATGATCACTTAACAGTCAAGAGTAAGGCGAGGAGGAAATTAGGGCGTCGGCAGCAGAGAGGACAACAACACTGAAGCAATTATGTTTCTTTCAGCCCAAGCATTCTCACGTTAATGAAATCCCTTATCGTTAGGGGAAGAGGAAGGTGGGGAGGGGAGGACAGGTGTACAAAATGTACGTTGTTCATTTATCTTATTCTCTGAAACAAACGGAAGGAGCAGTGAGAATAATGTAGAGATAAAGTCCGGGCAACAAGTGTGTGCAGTATTTCTTTTTCTTTTCTTTTTTTCATATTGCTGGCCCTGCATTTTGCAGTGACAGATGAAGCAGTGAAAAGAGCAAAGAGTTGTGAGGCAGATGAATGAGAAGGGAGGAGGGGAAGGAAGAAGGGAGGGCATGGTGTATCACAAGTTAGCATCTTCCTAAAGGACAAATCAAAGACGCTCCCCATGCTAACATTTGAAGTATTTGCCTTCCTGCAAAATGTCTGCCCTTTTCCTTTGTAGATGAGATCAGTCAGTCTTGGCAAGTCATAGAGATCCAAGAAAAGACCCCATGTCAAAATGAGAGTAATCAGGTCCTCTGTAATTAGCTTTTCTTGTAAAGGCATTTTTTAACCTACATTAAAACCTATTATAAGTGTACGTGTGTATCTGTGTGTATGTCAAATCCTTCTTTGACTAGTTAAATTTAAGGTTTCACTCCATTTTCTTTATGGTCTAATAATAGCTTATCATATTCTCTCAGACAACTAAACTTTCCTTTTCTCTCCCTGTGATTACCAATGTCTCCAAACACACATACCTCAATATATTTAACACACACAAACACACACACATACACATATATATATATATATATATATATGTATGTATATATAATTACAGTTTGCCTTCCAAACAGCTCAAAACAATTGTAAGTGCGCGTTTTCTGGTACACAGATTAAATTGAGGCACACATCATAGCTCGTCTAAATCAGTGTTGCCAATTTAACTACTTTGGCAGGTTTTCAGATCTATCTAGTGACTCTCTGTCGAAGAAGCGACTAGCAACAAATCTGGAGACTTTTTCTTGTGTAATTGGAGACTTTTGGAGATTGACGCGAAAGCATGTTTAGTTGCAGTCACTTAATTAAATGCTTTAACACAAAAATATTGAAATTTAGTCACTTGTGGAACCAACAGGACTGAAAAAATAACATCCAATCATTTTAACCTACCTGTTCTAAAATACTGGTTGGTGATATGTTTAAAACTCGACTACCATTTGTCCCTCCCCTTTCAACCCCTCTTTGCGTGCCTATTTTTCGTGCACGAATCGCACACTCTCAGAGGCTTGGAGCACTTGTAGAGGCAACAAAGAGAGAGCCAAAGCTTGGCTAGCTTACAGCATCAAATTACAGTACACAATTTAACATAAGGGACATTATATCAGAAAAGGTGCCGACTATCAAGTCGGAAAAGAACAACTATTTCGGAGAAGGCTGCTTCCAAGAAAAAAAGCTGAAAAAGAGACGACCAAGGGCTCTACTGCATGATAAATAAAATAACATTGTCTTTATGACTTTGGAGAAAACTCACTAGTTTTCGACATTATGCTGTAATTTTAGCAAGTATCCAGCCAGTTGGAGGATAAAATAAATTGCACACACTGCAAAGTAGTAATAGTGTTTAAGTTAGCCAAATAAAAAAAGCTGGGAATGTCTTTTTGCCAGATTTCCCCCTTGATTTCTAGTTGTTGGTAGTCTTCATTCCTTGGCACTAGTTGCGGGCTGCCTGCATGACAAGTTGGCGCAGGAATCTCTTAGTGCGTAATGGGGTTCAGACTCAAATTTGCAAATGTGTGACGCGAACAGACCGTGGCCGACTGCAGTTGCAGTATTTCAGACTCGTTTCAACTTTTCCAGGTGATTTGGGTAGTGTGTGCGGTTTACCGACTCAGCTAAAATACACACATCACCATGAGGAAAACGTTGGCAAAGGTTAGTGAATCAGTGCTGCCCGGCGCTCGTGAAGCCTCGGGAGCAAGCATTGCGTTGAATTGTGTATAGTGTAGGTTACTCGAACTGTTTTTCCAGGATCCCCTACCCTACTTTTTAATGCCTAATAATAGAGAATGTGGACAAAAACATTTAAAAAGTTAAAGTGCTGTAACATGTTAAAGACTCTAATTAGAGGACAGATGGAGTTGCTAGTTAAAGTATTAAAAATGGTACTTTTTTTTATTTAGATCTGCTCATTTTGGTCCAGGAATATTTTATATTTCTTTTTCTACTGATTGGAATTAAATGCATTTTTCAGACCTTACTAGCGCTTAAGTTTACAAAATTAATGTCTGTGTCTATTATTTGGTTCCGTCGTTCACTAAAACCCATTTAAATTAAAAAAAAGTTTGCTTTTAAGGGCAAATATTGTGTGATTAAAATGTGAATCCAGATTAATTACTTACAA